>CM026286.1:11513386-11698844 GCA_014851415.1 Cnaphalocrocis medinalis
CAATATTAGCATTCAAGTCGGATTTTGAACAAATAGGTACATTAAAACAGTAAATATCCATAAGGACGGGGTGAATAACACTTGAAACTAATAACTTAGGTGTAATAAAAACCGCTTGCACTCAGTTCCTATTTTTTTTTCTAAGAAGTTGTTGAATTGAAAACGATGGGGGAGCTTAGACTTTTATCGTCAATAGAATAGATAACACTACACTAAGTACATAGAAAGACAACTTACTATGTGATTATAAATTATTCATGGATAACCTAGAATAGGTAGTCCATAGAACCGCGACAGAAAGCACCTATCACACAATCTACAGGCACAACACAACGAACATATTAAATTTGCAATGTAGGTTACCTACGTTTTAGTCCGTTGACAATTAGCGAATCAATAGGGAATAAAAATACGCTGGTTCTTCTTCTTTGTTATGAATGTTGCTGGTTATAAGGCACTGACCATAATACAATGTACTCTGTGCACTGACCACTGAGCAAGTAATCACTGGTAATCACTACGTTTTAAGCTTATTTTAAAAGACGGGAGTTTCGTGAGACTAAACAACAAAATATGGCGGACACAGCCGCCAGTATTGCCGAAAACCAAGTAGGTTTTATACTTCACACTTAATTTAGTAGTTCTGCCACTGTGCCCGATAAATGATAAGTTGATAATTATTTATAAGTAGGTAAGTTAGTAGTAAGCTATTATTATTTTTGAAGTTAATAAAATAAATGTTCTTAACTGACCGATTTTTTTTCACTAATTTTAAAATTCACTAGAGTTCAATTAAAAAACGTATTTAAGACGAAGGGTATGACACTCTAGCGCCGCCAATTGATTTAAAATAGCTTCTAAGCCGGATCCATTATTACCTATCACTGTCCCACAGCCTCTCGGCAATACCTACTATTTATTGAAAGCATATACATGCATGTTGCGTCCGACATGATCATCCTACCAAAATTTTGACCTAGCCCGAGGTCCCTAGCAAACGTCACTTAACGCGACCACATCTACGGCGAAATTGAGGCAGTCCGGAATATGAACCGTTATTATGGAGGCGAATCTTAATCATAACGATGCAAAGTTAACACATAACTAGGTAATTTATTATTTTATCGTCGTAACGCCCAGACAGCAGATACAATGGAAAATCATATTCGTATACATATTCTTTATTGCACTCCATATGTTACAAAAGGTGTTAAAAAAACAGAATAGGTAGGTAAGTAGTTACAATATGGACCCTGTCGGGCACGGCAAAGGTAAGAGGGGATGAGACACCTTACGCTTAATTAGTAATCATTAGATGATTTGTTTCAAATATTGCACTTGTAAACTTATAACTTATCTTCTAAATATTCTTTTATGGAGTATAATTTTTGTTATTAAGTACCTATTTTTTTATTTCAATTACAAATGATTTTAAATCAATTGTTTTATGCCTTTTAAAAGGCTTATGGGCCTTACGACGTCATTGGTACATTTAAATAAAAACCCAGCCGGAATTGCGATGAGACTGTGTTTTACCAATGTCACTGCCAGTAATATCGGCGCGGGAAGCGGATACTCTAGGTAGATAAATGTAATAATTGTTCCATGTGTGAGGCCGCCACTCTGTGATGCGAAATTAATCAAATGTTATCATTTGCCTGGTGACCATCCAGCAGCGCTGAGCTTAAACGATAAGACGTGCCTAACGTTACGATGCCGCGGGTGGATGTGCCGGAGTTCAGGAGGTGCTGCTTCTGTCTTCCACTGCGGTATGGGTTGCTGGTCTGGGGCTATCTCAAAATGGTGTGTATTTTCTATTGTTTCATTCAAGTTAAAATAGCTGTAGACGATGGAGGGACAATGTACTTACATACTTAAAATATCAGACCGGGTAACTTGTTGACAATTCGAACGTTGTTTACTCGTGCTCTAATTATTACATATTATGATTTTATCATTGCAGATTCTGCTTTTACTTCTGGTATACCAGTTTATTTCTGATATGTTACGATTCTTCGTAGTCATCCCTTCACTAATTGTCACCACAATCCTCGTGTGTATAGACATCGTGTTTATCATGATATTTTCTGTGGCTGGACATTTGGTAAGTTGAAAGTGAACATTTACATCCCTTTAACCACCTCTTCTACCAACCATTCTGAACCACATTTGTTATACGAGTTTTAAAAATTCACAAGTAAAACTCTTGCTGGTTATAAGGCACTGACCATAATACAATGTACTCTGTGCACTGACCACTGAGCAAGTAATCACTGGTAATCACTACGTTTTAAGCTTATTTTAAAAGACGGGAGTTTCGTGAGACTAAACAACAAAATATGGCGGACACAGCCGCCAGTATTGCCGAAAACCAAGTAGGTTTTATACTTCACACTTAATTTAGTAGTTCTGCCACTGTGCCCGATAAATGATAAGTTGATAATTATTTATAAGTAGGTAAGTTAGTAGTAAGCTATTATTATTTTTGAAGTTAATAAAATAAATGTTCTTAACTGACCGATTTTTTTTCACTAATTTTAAAATTCACTAGAGTTCAATTAAAAAACGTATTTAAGACGAAGGGTATGACACTCTAGCGCCGCCAATTGATTTAAAATAGCTTCTAAGCCGGATCCATTATTACCTATCACTGTCCCACAGCCTCTCGGCAATACCTACTATTTATTGAAAGCATATACATGCATGTTGCGTCCGACATGATCATCCTACCAAAATTTTGACCTAGCCCGAGGTCCCTAGCAAACGTCACTTAACGCGACCACATCTACGGCGAAATTGAGGCAGTCCGGAATATGAACCGTTATTATGGAGGCGAATCTTAATCATAACGATGCAAAGTTAACACATAACTAGGTAATTTATTATTTTATCGTCGTAACGCCCAGACAGCAGATACAATGGAAAATCATATTCATTTTCTTTATTGCACTCCATATGTTACAAAAGGTGTTAAAAAACAGAATAGGTAAGTAGTTACAATATGGACCCTGTCGGCCACGGCAAAGGTAAGAGGGGATGAGACACCTTACGCTTAATTAGTAATCATTAGATGATTTGTTTCAAATATTGCACTTGTAAACTTATAACTTATCTTCTAAATATTCTTGTATGGAGTATAATTTTTGTTATTAAGTATTTTTTTTATTTCAATTACAAATGATTTTAAATCAATTGTTTTATGCCTTTTAGGCTTATGGGCCTTAAAGGCTTACGACGTAATTGGTACATTTAAATAAAAACCCAGCCGGAATTGCGATGAGACTGTGTTTTACCAATGTCACTGCCAGTAATATCGGCGCGGGAAGCGGATACTTTAGGTAGATAAAAATAATTTTTCCATGTGTGAGGCCGGCACTCTGTGATGCGAAATTAATAAATGTTATCATTTGCCTGGTGACCATCCAGCAGCGCTGAGCTTAAACGAGAAGACGTGCCTAACGTTACGATGCTGCGTGTGGATGTGCCGGAGTTCACGAGGTGCTGCTTCTGTGTTCCCCTGCGGTATGGGTTGCTGGTCTGGGGATATCTCAAAATAGTATGTATTTTCTATTGTTTCATTCAAGTTAAAATAGCTGAGACGATGGAGGGACAATGTACTTACATACTTAAAATATCAGACCGGGTAACTTGTTGACAATTCGAACGTTGTTTACTCGTGCTCTAATTATTACATATTATGATTTTATCATTGCAGATTCTGCTTATATTTCTGGTATACCAGTTTATTTCTGATATGTTACGATTCTTCGTAGTCATCCCTTCACTAATTGTCACCACAATCCTCGTGTGTGTAGACATCGTGTTTACCCTGATATTTATCGTCGCTGGACATTTGGTAAGTTGAAAGTGAACATTTACATCCCTTTAACCACCTCTTCTACCAACCATTCTGAACCACATTTGTTATACGAGTTTTAAAAATTCACAATTTTTTTTTTTCTCTCCATACAAAATTAACAATTTGTTATTGTTATTTTCGTTAGATTTTCGTTTGCACTGTATTTTGTTTGTAGGCCCTCCACTATCAAAATAAAATGTTTCTATCTCTGTCACAAAGTTGTCTTAAAAAAGGATAACATGATATTTGAGCATTTATTTAGAGGTCACCGATATGGTTTATATTATTTACGATTTGTTTCAGAAACATCCGCTATTATACCGTGTCTATTACTACTACTGTATAGGACTTTTGGTCACATATTTGTTGATTTTAATAACATTTATCGTATCGAACTGGTATGGATACTATCACTACCCGATTGAATTGGTTATCCGAATCATAATGAAGATTATGTCGGCGTTTATTCCTGTTTTATGTAAGTGCCCATCTTAATTCAAACAAGTTTTCTAAGCTAAAAATTAAACCTTAGGTTGTAGGTACCTACTACTTATTCAGCAGCAGAAATCACTATGCACTCCAGGTATTTAAAGAGAGGATAACGTATAAACATTCAAAAAGTTACTGACTGTCATAGGTATATAAGCATGATAGCACAAAAGATAGTACCTAAATACTTACGAGCGCTAGGCTCAAAAATAACCTTAGAACCATTAATTAGACGTCAATACATTAGACGTCATTATTTTTCTGAAGCTCGAAATGTAACTATATTTTTTCTTGTAAATCTGCTGCTGACTGCGCCTCAAGTTAATCTTCGCCTAAAATCAAGAAACGAATATCATCTCATAAAATTAATGAGTGCAGCTACATTAATTAAATTTATTATTTCAGTTGTTCAAGTCTACGTGGCGCTGCTAGTGAGGACCGAGGCCCGAAAACTGGCCAACAACTCGAACTTCGAGTTCGTGAATAACACGGCGGAGGCGACGTGCTCTATGGACATGCCTGGCACTAACAACGTTGCTACCATCCCAATTTGACCGCTTTAAGTTTTTAACCTATTTAATTTTTAATCTTTTTTGTATTTTCGGGGTATCTGCCTTCGTTGATTCTGATATTCGCCGGACAGTAGGGAAATGCCAAAGGATGGTGATGCCGTCACGTTAAATAGTCGTGGGAGTAAATGTCATATAGGTTTAATTAATGGTATATAACCCCGACACAGCCAGCCTTTGCATTTTTTAGTATTAAGTGACGCTAAAATTTAAAAGACAGTTCTGTCTCAGTTCCACTGTGGCCGTTACGTTACGTTGTTCCGACGTATCAAACGTTGATAATTATTAATGATTAAGTTTGTAGTAGGATATTATTATTACAATGTACGTGAGATAAGTTAATGAAATAAAATGTACTTAACTAATTTATTTATTTTCAGTGTTTTTAAAAGTCACTAGAGTTCAATTAAAAGGTCTATTTAAATATATCTATATTTAACATTCGCGTAGAGTAAACGGTGCTCTATTAAAACTAAATGTTAGAAGTATGCAGGGTTGTCATATGCTCTCGAGTTAAATTTTGTTAGTGATGTGTGTAAGTTGGCAGTGTCCTGACCACGTCCATGGTGGGGAACCGTGCACTACACGATCCCCCACCATGGACGATGAGAAGCTGCCCTGTAGCGCTACCATGAGTTGACATCGAAAACTGACATAACGTAAACTACTTACTTATTGCTCTCTCTCTTTCAAATAAATTAATTAAAGTTAATTGTGGGAGAGCCATGCTTCGGCATGAATGGGCCGGCTCGACCGGAGTGATACCACTGCCTCACAGAAAACCGGCGTGAAGCAGCTCCTGTGCTGTGTTTCGCCGAGTGAGTGAGGGTACCGGAGGCCCATCGGGGGAAGGGGTAAAAGGTTAGCAGCGCACTTGTTGCATGTGTTCATGGGCGGCGGCAATTGCTTACCATCAGGTGATCCGCCTGCTCGTCTGCTACCTATCACATTAAAAAAAAATGCATCGGAATGAAAGAGACAAAGCGATAGTTTTCGATAGCGAGGATAGTATTTCAAACTCATGGTAATGCCACTGGAGTTTTAGTCGGTAGACGGTGGGAGTCCGACATAACCCCTCCGCCTCCGCTTCACGCCGGTCTTCTGTAAGGCCGTGGTATCACTCCGGTCGAGCCGTAGAGGATCGCATTAGTATTACTTAGTGTATAAATAATAAATTCACATAACATCTCATACATTGACATGACTCTTTACTAAGTAGTTTAAGCACCTGTGTTACGGATATCAGACAACAGAGAAGACACAATTAAATACATATATTTCACCCAGACACTGAACAAACACAAGTGTTTATCCCACAAATGTTTGTCCAGACTAGAGTGGAGATCGAACCCACGACCTTTGGCGTATGAGGCAGGGTCACTACCAAATGCGCCAAAAAGTATGTTATTCAACTCGCACGTTTACTTTAAATAGACCGCGAGCGAGTTTTTTTTCGTATGCAGGGTACCAATTATTGTCGTCCACTCGACATTGAAGTCGAATCGGAATTTTGTATGGACGAATGTATGAAATCTCTAAATTTGACTGTCGAATGCACGAAAAATTGGCCCCCTGTTTGCCATAGACTCGCACGCAATTATTGGATGAAGGAATGACAAACGGTATTTTTTATCAACAATTAGGCAACATGGGCGTATGCATCTGTTTTTGCCGATACGGATTAACCAAATTTTGCATGTTTTTATCTCTGACCTGAGAGGAAAAAAGATAAATTAACAAAATTAAATACTAATTTAGAACAAGATAAATTACGACGGATAAAAATGTAATTAAATAATATAGATTTTAGAATTAACAGTATATTTTTTTTTATTATCATGTAACCTACATGGTACGTACATTCTTTAGTTCAAGATAGCACATAAAACCACAGAGGTTTGTCTTGTGCTATCGTGAGCTATTATTACGGAAGTATTGTTATCTTTACCTAATTACTTACGTACTATTTTATTAACGTGAAACAAATAATTATTAGAATTTAGATTCAGTTGTAAAAACTTTCATTATAAATTACTATTTAAAAATCCATTTCAAAAAAACATTGACTTAACCTCCCCAATGAATGGTCGGCAAAATAAATTATTGGTCAGCATTTACTAAAGTAACAATAAATATTAATTATTGACCAATAAGATATTTTTTTTACTATTTTTTCCGTCGATAACATGAATAATAGTATCCCTGAATTAAATATTCACACTTTATATTAAAGACACACACGCGAGGTAGCCCTAGGGACAAGTCCTGCACAGGCAGGAAGTATCTTATTTAAGGAGTCTCCAAAGGATGCTCAGTCCTCATTGTCCATCACTCCTCGCCCACGACCACCCTAATACACCAGACATAGGCGCTATTTTGCCTTGAAATAATTCCCAGTGTTGCACTCAATCTCGTCTGCCAGTCTTTACCAAGCATTGATATGGGACGAGTATTTCGTAAAGAAGTGAAACTCAGATATTGTGACCCTCAATACGTCGTATTTTTAAAAGTATTTTTTTGTTAATTATTACTTTAGATACTTCGTATGTAATAAAGTTTAAAGACTAAAGATGAAATTATGCAAGTTGGAATGTCCGTCCATACCAATAGTCAGAAAGTGTTGTTTTTGTGTGCCAATAAGAAAAGGAGTAATCATTTTTGCGTATATCAATATGGTAAGTTCACTTATTTTTAATACCCCTAACTTATCTATTGATGGATTGTCGTTATACATCATTGTCGCCATTGGCTTTTCCCAAGGCTTGCTTGGGACAAGCCGTGGTGTACCCACCTATCTATTGTTATTGTGTTATTTCATTGTTTATCCTGTGGTTTTATCGCAATATCCACTCCTACGCACAACCGGGTTTAAAGGTTGTTAGTCATCCCATACCCATTAGATAAATGATCTATAGGATTTATTAATATAATAACTTAATTGTTTACAAAGCACTTAATTGCAAAGAAATTTGATACAAATTACTTATTATCAAATTAAGTCAAGAGGAGGCTCTACCAAAAATATACCTACTAAAAATTGTTGTATAATGGAACAAACCAAAACTCAATACTCAATATCTTTATTGCATCCATAGTGTATACAGTAGGTGGTAGAATCTTAACATAATAGCAACCACTATAGACCCTGCAAGGGCAGTACTTATATATTTTTTTTATGTAAGAGGCCATCCTTTAATAAGGTGCTCTTTTTCTTTGGATCAAAGGCTCTCCCAAAGAACACACGTCATCCTAGAACTCTTCAATTTGCATTCAACCCACACATGCCACCTATGTCACGTCATCGACCACTCCGTACTACCTCGGTGGCGCAGTGGCTAGTGTATCGCACTTTACACCGTCGGCTGCACTTCGGGTCCCAGGTTCAAGCCCCGGTCGGGCCAAAATTTGTGCCTGAAGGCTGTTACATTCTCAGTGTCAGCCCGAAGTCTGGAAGTTGGCGATCTAGGGTACAAGCCTGCCCTGCCTGCCTCGGAAAGCACGTTAAGCTGTTAGTCCTTTTTCCATTGAAAACCCCTTAACCTTACATTAAGAGAATACCTTACATTAAAAGTGCACTTGTGTCTGCGCACACACTTGTGCATGTCCTTCGTCGATGACCGCTCGTTGAGATTGGCGCCGCCATAGCAGAAATATCGGTTCCTAGGATTAAACACCACTTTAATCTGGCCCCACTTGCTGCTTCTATACACTGCACTTCTCGCCTCCTCCCCTGATGAAACTTTTGTTTCCTAGTACTAACCCTACTGATCCGGCCCTGACTCCTACGCTTCCTTGATATTTGTTTAATCATCCACATTATCGTTATAACTTGATCCTATGCAGCATTCTAAGAACTGTGATTAAACTTCCAGGTGTTAACTCTCCTATCCCTGCCCCCAATGACGTTTGACCTAGTGGAGCACGCAGCCGCAGGGAAGTCCCTAGATAACCAGTACCTGATCGAGTTGGGGCTGACCGTGGCATTCCTCATGATAGATGTCGTGATGCTAACGATTTTGATAGTTGGTGCTCATAAGGTAAGTTCATCATATACCTACGTAGGAATATTTATAATATATGTTGAAGAAAATATTTCATCATATTTATGTAGGTACCTACAAGTGCAAGATTTGAAATAATCACATATATTATTAACTTATTATATCCAATTACAAATTAAGCGTAAGAGGACGACCTGTTTAGCGCAATGGTTTGAGCGCCGGTTGAGACGTAAGGGTCGCGGGTTCTATTCCGGCACCAACACAAATGTTTGTTGATGAAACAGATATTTGTGTTAAGTCTGGGTGTTTGTAGTACCTTCGTTATTTCTGGTTTCCATAGTACATACAAGGGAAAGCCTTAGTTTGGGGCCAGGACAATGTGTGTGATGTTGTCTCAATTTATTATTATTTAGATGATGTGATAGATAGCAGACGAGCAGGCGGATCACCTGATGGTTAGCAATTGCCGCCGCTCATGGACACTTGCAACACCAGTGGATTTACAAATGCGCTGCCAACCTTTTATCCCCTTCCCCTCCGGGTGGGCCTCCGGTACCCTCACTCACTCGGCGAAACACAGCACAGGGGCTGCTTCACGCCGGTTTTCTGTGAGGCAGTGGTATCACTCCGGTCGAGCCGGCCCATTCATGCCGAAGCGTGGCTCTCCCACAGTTGTATCAATTGACAGTTGTTGCTTCAGCGAGTTTCCTAACTGGTCCGATGTTTTCCATTTGTTGCAGAAGAAGCGAACGCTGTTGCAGATCTTCTTCTACGCTGGGCTGGTCTTCCTGGCCGTCTCGGTGGGCACAGACATCCTATATTTCGACTACAGAGAATACGTCGCCAATATCATCTACGTTTTTCTTCTTTGTAAGTATGGTCATACTTGAAGATTTAACTTTCAATTTGATTGACGCCAAAAACGGCGGCACTTGGCGCGAATAAATGTTATGAGTAGAAAAACGGATCAAAAAGTAGAATAAATAGTACATGTGTACTGTGTGCCAAGTCCCCCACGATCCACAATAGTTAGAAATAGTTGACATAATTTGGTAGCTAAATTTAAAACAATTGGCGGCGCTAATGTAACTATACCCTTGGCCTTTCGACTAATTCAACTTTTTTTATGATTTCATTCTACCAATCATTCTGAACAACACTTTGTTCTATGAGTTTTGATCTGAGAATTTCGATTTGGGACTACAGTATAAAGGTCTGTGTATTGTTAAACAGAAATGCCAGTAATCATACAACCTTTGGTTATGCTAGCGCATCTAATGCGCGATAGTTAGCGAAATACACAGCCATTACACACTTCTATCATAGGACATTCGAATTATACTCCACTTTAGACTAGAATCACAAGGTTCGGTTAAATAAAGAGTAATTCTCGGTACTTATCCACTAGGTTGCAAGCACACAGTTCATTAAATACCTAGTATAATATTTCCCTCCCACTCTGGCAAAGCAGGGAGCATCGTTGGGGGCTCTAGTCTACCAGAGGAGAGCCCGACATAACCCGTTCACCTTTAACCCCCTTTTCCTGAAATGAGCCTCCGGTACCCTCACCCAATTGACGAAACACAACGCAGGCGCCATATAACATAAAAACACATAGACATTATTGCCCGCACGCCTGAAGTCCTTTGCAGCTCTTGTACTGAATTATTATAACCATTAAACCCACCAAGGTTGCTATACAATCCATACTAATATTATAAATTGGAAAGTGTGTCTGTCTGTATGTTTGTCTTTCTTTCACGGCAAAACGGAGAGACGAATTGACGTGATTTTTTAAGTGGAGATAGTTGAAGGGATGGAATGTAAGATAGGCTACTTTTTGCCCCTTTCTAACTCCCTATTTAAGGGAAGTGGGGGGTGCGAGCGGAGCCGCCGCAAAAGCTAGTGCATCTTTTTTTTTCTTTTCCAGGCCTAGACATGTACCTGATGTTCCTAGTATACAACCTGATCCTGGCGGTGGAAGAGAGCTTCGAGGTGCAGTACGTGGCGTACCAGCAGGCCAACCAGCTCGCCTTATGATCTTCAAACTACCAATCCGGGCTCAGCACTTAATATGTGAGATTAATTGTATACACTTTTTTATTTAAAAATAAAATTATTTTTTCAATTTGAGGCTTATCTAATTATTAACCTTAATCTTTAACTCATCTTTACTATTTATAAAGAGGTAAATTCTACGGGCACCGACAGACCAAAGGCGAAACACGAGCGTGAAGCAATCGACAACTAGCCCCATTTATTTATTGGTATGAAGTGGTACTAATTTCCCGAAACGAAGTGAGTGATTTAATAGATTGGGTTGGGATTCTGTTTGAAGATCCCATGAAGAGTGAAAATGGAGAGAGAATATGTTAGAGAGAGACAAGCTGGAGGGTGGCCTCAAGCTAAAATTTGGCCCACCAACAAATCACGTCAATTACCTATCTTACCTACTTACTACTAATAATGTGTTCTATGAATTTTCGAAGTTCATCGAAAATTATCTCAACTCTCCATACCAAGTTCAAACACAAAATTCTATGCATTTGGAAATTCGAAGAAAAAAGTCAGTGATATTTTCTTTTTGACGACCAGCTTAGCGCAGTGCTTTAAGTGCCGGTTGAGACGCAAAGGTCACGGGTTCGATTCCCTCAACAACACATATGTTTGAAACGTATCTTTGTGTAGGCTCCAGGTGTTTGTGGTTCCTACGCTGTTTCTTCTAGCTTCCACACAAGGAAACAACCATATTTTGGAGCCAGCACAATATTATGTCATGACATGACACAATTTATTTGTTTTCCGTACAAAATCTGTCACGTGACTTGTTCATTTCATGTAAGAAGTGGAAAAAAAAGTCGACGAGTTTTCAAAAGTTATAGAACAAAAGTCTTTCAGAAAGGTTTGTAGGTAGAGACATGTAATGTTACCTACTATACAATAATTACACAGCTCATAGGTAAATTATTATGTACCTATGAGCTGTCGCTCTCGCTCCACTTGGCTTCTCGCTTCCTCATTTTCCTCCTAACATATTTTTTCTTACAAAACATGCTGCATCGAGGTCATCTACATAAGTACTCAACTGTTTTCCGAGAATTAACCTACAATCAAATGCATATCATTACATTGAAGAACGTGCCACAGGTGTCCAGTAATCATAGACAAATAGATCGCTTGCACGTTTCAGCCGAGGCCTCTATCAGGTTTTTATTTTTTTTATGCGGCAGACGAGCAGATGGATCACCTGACGGTTAGCGATTGCCGCCACTCATAGACACCTGCATCACCAGAAGAGTCACATGTGCGCTGTCAATCGTGTTATTTCATTCCATTCCCCTCGATTGGGCCTCCGGGACACTCACTCACTCCGCGAAAAACAGCGCGGGCGTAGTTCACGGCGGTTTTCTTTGGGGCAGTGGTATCACTCCGATTGAGCCGGCCTAATGATGCCGAAGAGTGGCTCTGCCACATTTAAACTGCTTCACGACAATATCGTCTGTGGGGCCGTGATATCGCTCCGATTGAGCCGTCCTAACCACGCCGAAGAGTGGCTCTCCTAAAGTTTTCCGTAGAGGCATTATATAACTCACCTTCACCAATGTTTGTTTAAGTTACCGCAGAACATGAGCAGATCATCGTATAAGATTCAATAAACGATTGGTATTTCAACTAAGCCGGTCTGCGGCAAAACATGGTGAATCTGGAAACAAACGCCCCAGCCAGCGAGAAGACTTCCCACGGTGGTGCCTTCTACGATATTGTTTACCAGTGGTTCAGTATACATATAGAGTTGATATTACTCTACTTTTTATATTTATTTAAAAACTAGTGGCCGCCCGCAACTTCGTTTGCGTGAACTTTATGACTCTTGACTTAAAGATGATTATTTAAATACAATTTAACAAAAATATTACTTATTATAAATGTTCGTTTATAGGTTAATAGATTTTTAAGGCGGCTCATTAATGTTTTATACGAAATGCTAAGAAATGGAACAACTTGCCGGCTTTTGTATTTCCAGAGAGCTACAATTTGGGTGTCTTTAAGTCGAGAGTGAATAGGCTTCTTCTGGGAAAGCACGCTACATCTTAGACCTCATTGTCACTCTCCTTCAGGTGAGATGAGGTCAAGTGCAAACCCATTTAATATTTAAAATATCAACTTCTAATGAAAGTAACCCCCAAATTATTTTTTATTCCATTAGGGGATGTAAGTATTCTATTAAAGTTTGAATCTTATATTTTATCCATCAATTCTGTCAAAGAATGTGTATGCAAAAGTTGTAAATTGGGCCAAGGAATCACGTAGTCCCATGAACAAACTTTTCGCTCCATTAGGGGTTTAAGTTCGGAATATCCTTCCTTATAGGATCTCAATCCAAAAATGCTCATCACATTTGACAATTTTCCATTCCATTTCATTCCATATTTGTTATAGTGTAGCTGGGCTATTAGAGGTTCAAACCAGATGTTCCATGATCTTTGATTTTTTTTCATGGCATCATAAACTGCTCATCAATCTGAACAACTTTTGTTAAGGTGCCATTGACCTACCTCTTATAGTTTAGCTGAACTGTTGTGGTTCTACATCAAGGAGCCTGGTCTTCAAAATTTAATATATCCTATAAGTTGCCCTGATATTACAGCTATACATTAAAAAAAGTTTCATTCGGATTGGTTCAGTAGTTTCCGAGATTAGCGCGAACAAACAGACAAACAGACAAACAGATAAACAGACAAACAGACAAACAGACAGACAAAAATTTTAAAAATCATTGATTCATGTTCTGTTACTGTTTTTTAGTCGTCCTAAGTTATTTTGAGATAAATATCTTCAATGTACAGACACAGCTTTTTTACATTTTTATTATATGTATAGATAATGGAATCGTAATAATTCCGGCAGCGCTTAAAGATTCAGAATTTGGACAGCACAAAAAAACAATAAAGATAGAAACGCCTTCAAAATATCACTTGCTAAAAAGTTAAAACTACTTTTCACTTTACACACTTTAGGGACTTTGTTAACTGAATGTTAATAAGTACGTAAAAATAATTGTTGAAATCATTATTTGAAGTAGACTTGCACATTATCCTGTAATATGTTATCCGACAAAAGGGTTTGTTGAAATGTATTCAATGAGTGCTTGCATTATACAGAGTGTCCTATAATTGAAGGATAAGATAATAATAAGAAGAAGTCATGAACGTGTACGTCCGTCTCACGGCCCCAAGGATGGAAATGGTCATGGCTACTTCAGGAAAAATAAGAAAACAATTCGTATGTCACCTACAATATAGAAATATATTACATATAACACATATCTTTAACGTTCCACGACGACACAGATCTAGTTGTAACGAAGCTTAAAAAATACGGAAACAATAAGAAGTAGGTACTTATGTTTTTATGTAGATTAAGGTTTCATGCACACAATGTAAACATTCATAAAATATGAAAAAGTGTAAATAGATAAGTACACGATGACAATCATCCCTAAAACGTTAAATGGCGGGTCATTAAAACCATTAAACGTTGACTTTGAAAATCGTCACGTACTGACAATAGTTTATCTGAATCTTTTAGTTGGTATTAACAGCTCCACGGATCGGCGCCGGCGCGCCAGTGGCAGTGCTGAGCACGACGCGAACCGCGCGGCCGCGTCTCCCGCGAAAATGTCCGCTACCGTAGAAACGAGTTTGAAGTAAGTGTTTGTGATCAGCGAAAGTTACTACGAGTTGTGCTCATGCGCAGATGTGCATCTGTTTAGTAGGCCGTGAGAGTAAAAGTTACGCTGCGATTCTTATCAGTGATGTTTCAAGTATTCAAAATTGCCTGTTTTCATAGTGCATCATGTAGGGATTGTCACTGTCAAACTGCTAATGTTTACTCCTACTCTAATGTCTAAATAAATTTTAGAAAAAACGGGGGTCTTCGGACACAGGTATTGTAGTTAAATGGAGACTCCATCCAGTAGTTATGACGAACCTTTATGAAAGTAACTAAATAAAAATTTTAAATACATAATCTTATATAACGCTACTTTTACGGAAACGGTTTCTTCGAATCATCCTAATTGCACAAAGATATATAGATAGATAGATAGGTCCCTGTAAAGGTTTTCATAGATACGATGATAGGAAAATACTTTCGCAATTGCAGCTGCCCAAATACCTTATAAGTAGCGCAAGACCGTATCGGATGGTTTAGGTAATATGAAGCTGTGTGGAAAGAGCAAATGTGAGCTAAATTTATTCAGCTTGTTTGAATAAACAGTTATATAGACTAAACTGCGTGTCCAAAATGATTGAAATTACCAAAGTTTAATCAAACTAAATCCTTTCTCAATTTGAAATTAAAATGGTGTAAGTAACACAATAAATGTAGGTAGGTAGCTCAGTTTATGCTACTATCTGTGTTATACTTCGAAAATACCAAAGAAGTTGCAGTCAGATTGTACAATCTGCCATATTACATTACGGCTAGCTGTTATCAAAAACGGGGCCGTTTTGTAACACTTTCCTACTACTATTCGCTTCATGTAGGTACTCCATATAACACAGGGCAATATACAAGAAAAGAGAATGACAGGAAAACGAAGAACTTATTGGCTTAAAAACCTGTGCCAGCGGTACAATAAAAGCCCTGTTCTCTGTTTAGAGCCAACCAATCGCCAACCTTCGTTAGAAGATGGCACTTAAAGAAGAAGAAGAAGGCGAGTTTATAGTTTTAATTAATAACCTGTAGTGGGACCCGAATGAAACAGGTTCTAGGGTTTAATGGGCAAGTTTTTGCTCGGCTACTCAGTAGATCGCTGTGCTTGAGTAACGTTACAATGATCTAGTGGCTTGCTTGACTAGTAGTCCATGATATGAGGCTATCAAATTACGTAGCACATCTATTTATAGTTTTATCTCAAGCTTTAATTAAAAAACAGAGAAACACAATAATTATCTAATAAAATTGGAACAAAAACTGAATAAATACAAATAAACAACTCGATTCTTGTTGAACTCGATTGTTGTCAAGTACGAATGGCTAGCCTGAATTACACGGAGCACAGTGTAATCCGGGTTTGATTCCCGGTCGGGTTCGCGTGGGCTGGGATGAAGCAATGACCATCGTACCTACTCGCTATCGTCAACTCTATTCATTTCATATGCAGGGAATACCCTGTATGGTATAACGCTTTGGGATATAACTTTATACCTACAATTCTAATAATGAATTGTGTGTATTCTTGGAAAATAAGAGTTATGGAACGAAGTTAGCTACTTGTATATATACTTAGAAGAATATAGCTGTGTATAGGTATACTAAATTGGCAAATTTAGTATACCTAAGATTTTCATTCTTAAATTATGAATGAAATACGATACCGACTTCCACGCCCTTTACCTAAACCTTAGGATCATTGTGAATAACTTAATTGTCATAATATCATTCTATAATAATAAATGGAGTCACGAATTATGGATACTTATATTTATACATAAAAACAGCATTATGATCAGTAGCAGAAGGTATAATTTCGCATACAGACCTATATATTTTGTGGACCAGTAGGTATAGTTTGTTTGACCACTGTTAGTATTATCTCTGGTAAATGTGTTCATTATTATAATAGCAGTGATAATGAACAAAATGACTTCCTTTCCAATTTAGCTCTGTGACGGTCTGGGAAACTTTGGTCAGTGTAGTTAGAAACATCAGGTGGATAAGTAAGTAAGTATGTACAAAACGCGCGTATCTTTTTGGCCATTGCAATTATTATTATGATGTCATTGTTCGTTTTTTGCGCGATTATCGAATCATTTAACAATGTGACGCGATACGTTATATTAATGACATTGCGCTGGTCAAGGTGACAAGTTTGTGCACTCATTTATGTTTTGGAAAATCATGGTTCTTATCATCTTTTGGCTCCTATTTAGGGAGTTTAGACATCTCTCGAAAGTCTAAATAGTATTTTTTATGTCTTTTCAGGGTATTTATATTACATGTGAAACTAAAATGTGAAACTAAAATCTGATTTTTAATCATGTGGAGAAAACTGGCAGATGCAAATGTAAAGTTTCTATACATTTTGACATTTGCATCTGTCAAATTGAGTGATAATATATGGCAGGATTGGCAGGGTTTCTCAAACTTTTGGCACCACGTACCCCTGTTAAAATTTCCAGGTGACAGCGTACCCCTAACTCATTAATTGACCCCCCCCCCACCCCCCCTAAATTTGTCAATGTTATTTTGGTCAATTTTAACCTTAATTCTGACTCGGCATCAAGTCGATTTCTGTATTACGTCGGTCGTGCGCGACTTCCAGTTATCAAGCCGCCATTACGTAAATGTTGTCGCGTACCCCTTGCCCTCGAATGGCGTACCCCTAGGGGTACGCGTACCCCTCTTTGAGAAACCCTGATATATGGGGATGACACATTGACATAAGTCAGTTTACTCCACATGATTAAAAACCAGATTTTAGTTTCACATTTCCGTTACCTACTTTAAGGCCCATAAGCCTTTCAAAATCCAAAGACAATTGATCTTCAATTGTGTCTCCTGCCTCGGGCCTTAGGAGATTAGGTATTACACTCTTGAAGTTTAATTATGTTATGTAATCGTTGATTTTTTCCGATGGTCCTTTCAGAAAAGTACGAGTCTCGTAGAAATAACAGTGGTAAAAAATCCCTCGGTATTTATGATATTTAAACGATGTTTCATTCTTTAACTTATCAATAAGTGCGTTAATTAAGGTTAATGTTAACTCTATCGTAATTACACTGTAAGGTTCACTTCTATTACCGTATCGGTAGACTAACTACGAGTGAAATATTTGTTTGTAAACATCATTCGGTCACGAGTGAATGACCTCTACTAATTAATGCAAGGTTAATGCCTCTTTGTTACAACATTTACTTATTTTACACGAAATATTTGTCATGGGAGCGATGATAGGCTTAGTTTAGTAGATAAATAAATTCACACAACTTTTCATACATTGAGATGATTCTGTACTATGTAGCAATTAATAGGATATAAGTCAACGAACAATTTCATTGGTTCTCGCTTTTATATCATGACAAATAAGGTTCATAATCAGGTAGCAACTACTTTCCCATTGTCTTATGTTACAGATATCAGACAACAGAGATAATTTGCAAATAATACTTAAATGCATATATTTCACCCAGAAACTGAACAAACAAAAGCACTCATCACACGAATGTTTGTCCAGGGTGGCAATCGAACCCACGACCTTTGGCGCATGAGGTAGAGTCACTACCAAATGCGCCATCGGGCCAGTCAGAAGAACGCGTCTTCCATGAGGAAGGCCGTGGTTCAAACCCTAGATAATTCTAGAACGGGACCGTTATCTAAAGGTATAGGTATTATAGTCTATACCATTCATAAAGAGATAACTTCTATAGACAACGACAAGGCTTATAGGTAAACCGTAAACACGAAACGCTTGCGCGATGTAATTGGACACAGCGCCATCTATTGGTTCATTTCTGAATTACGTTCCCGAAGCGAAGTGAGGGCGGGCCATTTATTTATGAATAGGAACCTATTAGGTATGAATTCTCTCACGATATGATTAATCGTTTTTATACAAAGTGCTATTTTTTTCCATGTTTATACAGCAGATCAATATCATATCATAAGTTAGCCCAGTTGTTTATAGTAGTTTTGTAATAACCATTACGAGTACTCAAGTTAATTGTTATAAAAGTCTTTAAGTTGTTTAATCAACGCTATAGATAGGTGTTTTAATTTACTTCATCGCACTTAAGGTTGCTGAAGAAATGTTTTCATTATTACGTATGGTGTTAAGTATATAATACCTACGATAATTTAATTTTGTTGTAGAGCTAACGGTGCTCGAACTTATATATACAGGGTGAAAAAGGGGGTATCAACCATAAAGGGAAATATTGTGTACCTTGTGTAGATTCTATATGCAAAGTTTCAAATTAATAAAAAAACATTTTAGGAAAAGATTAACCATCTGTCCGCAATTCATTTATAAAATTTTGTATAGAAACAATTGTCAGGAATGCAAGGGGGCGGAAACCATTCAAAAAGGAACGGTCAAAGGTTAATATCCCTATCAGCTGATTGCTCATTAGTGATGTGCGAGATGAAATGGATTTCACGAAGAATCGGATTTCAATTAAATATTAATAATCGTAATATTAACTTGGCAGGTTAAAAACTCTAATATGAGATTTGTTAAGTGTGTCAGAATCGGTTCACTTTGGGATGATACCCCCTTTTTGTTTCACCCTCGGTTAATTTTAGCCGTTTCAATCACGAAGCCCTCATAATAGGTAACAAGAACAAAGCCCCTTTAGCGTGTTCATCATCAAAATTAGTCAAATAAAACCAGCTGTTCCATACATTATTTATTATCTGGTAAATATTCTTTTTTGTATTAAACCGCTGATTTTTATCTATACTAGGTATTAATAAAGAGGTAACGCCTCGGCCTGTGACTGACTGACTGACTGACTGATCTATCAACGTACAGCCAAAAGGTCGTATGGAAGATTCGTCATTTTTAAAGCTAGAGCTTTGAAAATTGGTATTTGGGCTTTGCATGCAAATGTAATGAAACTGAATTCGGCATTTTTTTCTTCAACCTAAAAAGGGGAGAAAGGGGGATAAAACGCCGCATTATCAATTTTAAAGCTAGAGTCTTGAAACTTGGTATTTGGGCTTTGCATACAAATGTAATGAAAGTGAATTCGTTATTTTTTTCTTCAACCTAAAAAGGGGGGAAAAGGGGGTGGAAACGAAGTATTGACATTTTTTGAAGCTAGAATCTTGAAAATTGGTACTTAGGCTTTGCATAGAAATTATATAAAAGTGATTTTGGTATTGTTTTTTCTTCAATCTTTAAAGGGGTGCTTTCGGTTTCTTCATATTCAACCCCTATAGGGGTGAACGGGGGAACTGATTAAATTTGACAAAGTAAAGTTATAGAGTTTCCAGCATTTTTTAAATCAAATCTTTTTGAGATTCCTTCATTAAGGTTTACGATCACCAAAATTGATTGTTGTGAATTCTACTTCGTTCAAAAAATTAAAATACCGAAGCGAAGCGAGGGCGGGCCACTAGTTATGTATATTTTGCTTATTTGGATGATTAAGTTCCATACAGAAAACTTATATAATCATCATCATAATCATTTCAGCCAATAGACGTCCACTGCTGGACATAGGCCTCCCCCAAAGTTCTTCACACAGATCGGTCCTGTGCCACCCGCATCCAATGGACTCCCGCGACCGTCACCAGATCGTCGGTCCACCTGGTGGGAGGCCTGCCACGGCTGCGGCCTCCTGCGCGTGGCCTCCACTCAAGGACCTTTCCACCCCAAAAAACAAAACTTATTTAGAACCCCTACCTGTGACGTAATTTATGTGTCTCCACTTACTGGAAGAACTAACCTGGAATAAAAACTACAGTTGCTATATAATGTTCACCATTATAGTTACATTACGGTGGTCCCTGCTATTTCCTTGATGTCACGGTATGACACGACGACTTTCCACCGGCGATAAGCACTGACCTAACACAGGCCACTTTCTCGTGACCCCCATTCTATGTCCTGCTCCGTAACTAGGTTGAAGAACGACATTGTTCCACCTTCTTCCTGAATTTACACCTAAAGAATTTACGCCATTGATTAACGTCGTAGACCCAAAAGCCATAAAACAATTGAATTCCCATTGTGTCTGCTGTCTGGGCCTTAAGACGTTGAAAAAAGTAATAACGATAAGTGCTTAGTGCAGGATCGACCAAAGTGGCGATCTCTTGTTTCGGAGGCCAAGACTAAGTAAGTTAATGAGATTTAGTACATATAGATACCTCAGTACCGTGGGTGAGCCATGCTTCGGCATGAATGAGCCTGCTCGACCGGAGTGATACCACGGCCTCACAGAAAACCGGCGTGAAGCAGCGCCCGTGCTATGTTTTGTCGAGTGAGTGAGGGTACCGGAAAAACAGTTGAGGGGAAAGGGGGTTAAAGGTTGGCAGCGCACTTGTCACTCTACTGTTGCAGGTGCCTATGGGCAATCACTATTACCATCAGGTGATCCGTCTGCTCGTCTGCCACCTATCACATAAAAATACGTAGATATATAAGTAACTAGCGGCCGCCCGCGACTTCGTCCGCGTGGAAAAGTAACTTTTTACCCTCCTTTCTACCCCTTACAACCCCCTTTTCGCAATAAAAAGTAGCCCATGTCCTTTCTCAGGGTCTAGATTATCTGTATACCAAATTTCATTAAATCCGTTGAGTAGTTTGGCGTGAAAGAGTAACAGACAGACAGACAGAGTACTTTCGCATTTATAATATTAGTATGGATTATTTACTGGCAGGCCTCCCACCAGGTGGACCGACGATCTGGTAAAGGTCTCGCGGGAGTCCATTGGATGCGGGTGGCACAGGACCGATCTGTGTGGGAGAACTTTGGGGGAGGCCTATGTCCAGCAGTGGACGTCTATTGGCTGAAATGATGATGATGATGATGATGGATTATTACTGCCTTATTAATATTGAAAACATTACTTTGTTAATAGAATAAATCTTAATCTTCAGTTCATTAATAATCGTCCCGCTAAGATAAAAGATACCTTATTGCTATAGCAACTTTAGAACAATTTTCGTATTTATAGCTAACTGAAAGAATATGATTCAAAATCATGTACCTATTATTACGAGTAGGAATTGATTACAAATCACAGCGCAACTTTCTTAACATTCCAGCGAAACATTATCTTCAAAACTCTAATTTTTGCGACATGTATCTAAATGTAGCTCAAATTGCCATACTAATAAAAACAAATATAAAAGGAATATAATTAAAATAAACTTTTTGGGTCATTGACCCAAAGGATTAGAACTACCTACTTACTTTTGTACGTAAAATGCATACCTATTCGAAATTCCGCTTTAATTGAGTAATATTGTGCAAGCCAAAAGCTCATTAAGATGTAACCATGTGATTCGCTCTCATCATCATCATCATCAGCTACCAACACTCGTCCACAGGTCTCCTCTAATGCGGCGTGCATTACTTAGAGTCCCGATTTTTTGCCACTCTCATCTTGCCCACTCCCGCCAGCCTTCGAATGTCATCATACACAACACTTACACTTACCGAGTGCGCGGTCTCCAATCAAGGCCTTTACGGCTCCAACGTCAGTTCTGCGGCTAAGTCATTTGCTCTACCTACTTCTAATTGAAATTGCAACAAAGCTCTGTAAACCCTTTAGGAACGTACCCAAAACAAGACAACACACGAACGTAAGTCATTACCCGAAAATGCCCATTCTCCGTTGTCAGGGTCGATTTGGTAAACAATAGCACAACGCTCTGTACAAACACTGAGCATTATCTACGTATACTTCGAGTTTGTACACGCACTACTTATGTTTTGGAAACGCGACACGCATTGTCGATTCCCATTTCCCAAAACGAGCACTCAAACCGCCGCAGACGCAGAGACGTCAATCAAGATTAATTATCTCTTAAGAAAAAAAAATATTAACCCAAATTGTAATCTCTCTTCTTTGTTGTAACACTCTTGGCGGAGTGGTCGTGGTCGTCACATCAGCGTTTATGACCTGCTTCACAATCCTGCGCCATTCCTCCCGCAGTGATGCTTTTCTAGTGGTATTCGTGGAGGGGACATTGAGGACAGTTTTTACTGGTCAGACAGCGCATTGGGGACCTGCCCGCGGCGGTGAGGCGTACAGGATCGGATATTTGATGGGTAAAAATATTGGAAGTGAACCTGTCGATTTCATTCTACCAATTATTCTGAACAACACTTTGTTCTATGAGTTTTGATCTGAGAATTTCGATTTGGGACTACAGTATAAAGGTCTGTGTATTGTTAAACAGAAATGCCAGTAATCATACAACCTTTGGTTATGCTAGCGCATCTAATGCGCGATAGTTAGCGAAATACACAGCCATTACACACTTCTATCATAGGACATTCGAATTATACTCCACTTTAGACTAGAATCACAAGGTTCGGTTAAATAGAGAGTAACACTCGGTACTTATCCACTAGGTTGCAAGCACACAGTTCATTAAATACCTAGTATAATATTTCCTTCCCACTCTGGCAAGCAGGGAGCATCGTTGGGGGCTCTAGTCTACCGGAGGAGAGCCCGACATAACCCGTTCACCTTTAACCCCCTTTTCCTGAAATGAGCCTCCGGTACCCTCACCCAATCGACGAAACACAGCGCAGGCGCCATATAACATAAAAACACATAGACATTATTGCCCGCGCGCCTGAAGTCCTTTGCAGCTCTTGTACTGAATTATATAACCAATAAACCCACTAAGGTTGCTATACAATCCATACTAATATTATAAATTGGAAAGTGTGTCTGCATGTTTGTTTTCTTTCACGGCAAAACGGGGCGACGAATTGACGTGATTTTTAAGTGGAGATAGTTGAAGGGATGGAATGTAAGATAGGCTACTTTTGCCCCTTTCTAACCCCCTATTCAAGGGAAATGGGGGGCGCGAGCGAAGCTAACTCAAAAGCTAGTACATCTTTTTTTTTCATTTCCAGGCCTAGACATGTACCTGATGTTCCTAGTATACAACCTGATCCTGGCGGTGGAAGAGAGCTTCGAGGTGCAGTACGTGGCGTACCAGCAGGCCAACCAGCTCGCCTTATGATCTTCCAAGCTACCAATCCGGGCTCAGCACTTAATATGTGAGATTAATTGTATACACTTTTTTATTTAACAATAAAATTATTTTTTCAATTTGAGGCTTATCAAATTATTAACCTTAATCGTTAACTTTTTTTATAATGAGAACAATCATGATGACGTTACTCCGCCTGATGGTAAGCGGCCGTGAAATCCAAATATGTAGTTGACGGGTTTAAAAGAACAAACTATGTACCTATTTAGTCTGTCATCCTCACCCTGAAGACTTGCTGAGATGAAAACCTAGGATTGGGACTCTGTTTGAAGATCCCATGAAGAGTGAAAATGGAGAGAGATTTTGTTAAAGAGAGACAAGCTGGAAGGTGGCCTCAAGCTAAAATTTGGCCCACCAACAAAGCACAATTACCTATACTACTAATTATAGGCTACTTCTAGGTAAGCTCGCTCCATGATAGGCTTCTGCTCAACTCTAGAGTTCAGTATGAAGCCAAGAACAAGCTGATTTTCAATTAAATAAAACTTAGGTACACATAAAGGTTATATCTATGAACCTTTACATCCCTTAACTACGTGTTCTACCGACCATTCTCAACAATATGTTTTATATAATTTTTCGAACTTCATCGAAAATTCTCGACTCTCCATACCAAGTTCAAAAACAAAATTCTATGCATTTGGAAATTCGCATAAAAAAGTCAGTGATATTTCATTTTTGGCGACCCGTTTAGCGCAGTGTTTCAAGTGCCGGTTGAGACGCAAAGGTCACGGCTTCGATTCCCCCAACAACACAAATGTTTGAAACATAAGTATAGGTATTTGTGTATGGTCTGGGTGTTTATGGTTTCTTCGTTGTATCTAGCTACCACACAAGGAAAATACATATTTTGGAACCAAATAGACAATAATATTGTGATGACTCGATTTATTATTTTCATACAAAGTCATTAACTTGACTTGTTCATTTCGTATGGTAAGAATTTTGACGAATTTTTAAAAGTCGTAGAACAAAAGTCTTTCAGGAAGGTTTCTAGGTAGAGACATGTAATGTTACCTACCGATACTGTATAATACACAGCTCATAGGTAAATTATTATGTACCTATGAGCTGTAGTCGCTCTCGCTCCACTTGGCCTCTCGCTTCCTCATTTTCCTCCTAACATATTTTTTCTTACAAAACATGCTGCATCGAGGTCATCTACATAAGTACTCAACTGTTTTCCGAGAATTAACCTACAATCAAATGCATATCATTACATTGAAGAACGTGCCACAGGTGTCCAGTAATCATAGACAAATAGATCGCTTGCACGTTTCAGCCGAGGCCTCTATCAGGTTTTTATTTTTTTTTATGCGGCAGACGAGCAGATGGATCACCTGACGGTTAGCGATTGCCGCCACTCATAGACACCTGCATCACCAGAAGAGTCACATGTGCGCTGTCAATCGTGTTATTTCATTCCATTCCCCTCGATTGGGCCTCCGGGACACTCACTCACTCCGCGAAAAACAGCGCGGGCGTAGTTCACGGCGGTTTTCTTTGGGGCAGTGGTATCACTCCGATTGAGCCGGCCTAATGATGCCGAAGAGTGGCTCTGCCACATTAAACTGCTTCACGACAATATCGTCTGTGGGGCCGTGATATCGCTCCGATTGAGCCGTCCTAACCACGCCGAAGAGCGGCTCTCCTAAAGCTTTCCGTAGAGACATTATATAACTCACCTTCACCAATGTTTGTTAAAGTTACCGCAGAACATGAGCAGATCATCGTTATAAGATTCAATAAACGATTGGTATTTCAACTAAGCCGGTCTGCGGCAAAACATGGTGAATCTGGAAACAAACGCCCCAGCCAGCGAGAAGTCTTCCCACGGTGGTGCCTTCTACGATATTGTTTACCTGTGGTTCAGTATACATATAGAGTTGATATTACTCTACTTTTTATATTTATTTAAAAATAATGGAATCGTAATAATCTCAGAGTGTTATTCCGGTAGCGTTCAAATACGTAACTTTGTAAGTAGATCACAATCCAGAATTTGGACAATAAAAAAAACAAATCAAGATAGAACTGCCTGCCTGCTATTTATTGTAAAGGTGCGTAGGCGGTTCACATACACATAATTCTGTAATTTTATGTTATACGACCAAAAGGTTTTGTTAAGACATTTTCAATGAGCCGTTGCATGGTAAAGGATGTCCCAAAATTGAAGGATAAGATATGAAGAAGAACATGTAGAATAGAATAGATAGAATAGAATAAATAGAATAGAATAAATCTTTATGTTTTAACTGTGTATAAAAGATGGTTACAGTATTTTTTAGATCATACAGTTTATCCATTTCGGACGTACAATAATACAAATTTAGTGTTAGTTGTTATTATTAGTCGTCATTGTAATTAAAATATTCATTTAAATCGTAGAAGCATTTACACAATAGCCATTCCTTTAATTTTTTTTAAATTTGATCCATCTAATTGGTTAATAGTGAAGGGCAAGTGATTAAATATTTTTATCCCTTCAATATAAGTACTTTTTCCACATATGTAATGGGTGATGAAACTACACAAATGTTATGCTTATATTTAGATCGTAACTGATTCTTTACAGCAACTTTTTACAAAAATTGTTCATTATGCTCCTTTAAAAAACACATAGTTCTAGTATATAAATACTCGTCAGTGTTAGTATGTTATATTTAGTAAAAATAGTTCTCAGTGACTCAGTGTAGTGCATTTTAAATATGTTTCGGAGAACATCTCTTTTGCAACAAAAATACTGATTGAACATTTACCGAATTTCCCCAAAAGATAATACCATATGTATGTAGGTACGTCCGTCCTACGACCCCGAGGATGAACATGGTCATGGCTACTTCAGGAAAAATCGTAATGTCACCTACAATATAACATGTTATAACGCTTGTCTAAGATTCCACGATGACATAGATCTAATAGAATCTTAACAAATACGGAAACAATAAGAAGTGCTTATGTAACAGACAGTCACATAGGTCTCATGTTACCACAACCTGTCAAATTCCCTCAATTGATTTTCAACCTAATGTATTTGACAGTACGATGAGAGTAGACTGAAGAAAATGCTCAGTTTTGTATACTTTGATATGTGGCTGTACGTACTTATGTAGATAGAGGTTTCATGCATACAATTTAAACATTCATAAAATATAAAAAGTGTAAAATAAGTACACGATGACAATCATCCCTAACACGTTAAATGGCGGGGCATTAAAACCATTAAACGTTGACTTTGAAAATCGTCACGTACTGACAATAGTTTATTTTATCAGAATCTTTTAGTTGGTATTAACAGCTCCACGGATCGGCGCCGGCGCGCCAGTGGCAGTGCTGAGCACGACGCGAACCGCGCGGCCGCGTCTCCCGCGAAAATGTCCGCTACCGTAGAAACGAGTTTGAAGTAAGTGTTTGTGACCAGCGAAAGTTACTACGAGTTGTGCTCATGCGCAGATGTGCATCTGTTTAGTAGGCCGTGAGAGTAAAAGTTACGCTGCGATTCTTATCAGTGATGTTTCAAGTATTCAAAATTGCCTGTTTTCATAGTGCATCATGTAGGGATTGTCACTGTCAAACTGCTAATGTTTACTCCTACTCTAATGTCTAAATAAATTTTAGAAAAAACGGGGGTCTTCGGACCCAGGTATTGTAGTTAAATGGGAGACTCCATCCAATAGTTATGATGAACCTTTTATGAAAGTAACTAAATAAACATTTTATTGAAATACATAATCTTATATAACGCTACTTTTGCGGATACGGTTTCTTCGAATCATCCTAATTGCACAAAGATATAGGTACCTATAAAGGTTTTCATAGATACGATGATAGAAAAATTCTTACTTTCGCAATTGCAGCTGCCCAAATACCTTATAAGTAGCGCAAGACCGTATCGGATGGTTTAGGTAATATGAGGCTGTGTGGAAAGAGCAAATGTGAGCTAAGTTTATTCAGCTTGTTTGAATAAACAGTTATACACTTAGACTAAACTACGTGTCCAAAATGATTGAAATTACCAAAGTTTAATCAAACTAAATCCTTTCTCAATTCGAAATTAAAATGCTGTAGCACCATAAAGTTAAATGTAGGTAGCTCAGTTTATGCTACTATCTGTGTTATACTTCGAAAATACCAAAGAAGTTGCAGTCAGATTGTACAATCTGCCATATTACATTACGGCTACCTGTTTTCAAAAACGGGGCCGTATTGTAACACTTTCCTACTACTATTCGCTTCATGTACTCCATATAACACAGGGCAATTTACAAGAAAAGAGAATGACAGGAAAACGAAGAACTTATTGGCTTAAAAACCTGTGCCAGCGGTACAATAAAAGCCCTGTTCTCTGTTTAGAGCAAGACGCCATTATGATCGACAATCTTCGTTAGAAGATGGCACTTAAAGAAGAAGAAGAAGGCGAGTTTATAGTTTTAATTAATAACCAGTTGTGGGACCCGAATGAAACAGGTTCTAGGGTTTAATGGGCAAGTTTTTGCTCGGCTGCTCAGTAGATCGCTGTGCTTGAGTAACGTTACAATGATCTAGTGGCTTGCTTGACTAGTAGTCCATGATATGAGGCTATCAAATTACGTAGCACATCTATTTATAGTTTTATCTCAAGCTTTAATTAAAAAACAGAGAAACACAATAATTAAAGTAATAAAATTGGAACAAAAACTGAATAAATACAAATAAACAACTCGATTAGGTACATTGAACAGGTTGTTGTCAAGTACGAATGGCTAGCCCGAATTACACGGAGCACAGTGTAATCCGGGTTTGATTCCCGGTCGGGTTTCGCGTGGGCTGGGATGAAGCAATGGCTATCGTACTCGCTATCGTCAACTGTATTTCATATGCAGGGAATACCCTGTATGGTATATAACGCTTTGGGAGATAACTTTACCTACAATTCTAATAATGAATTGCGTGTATTCTTGAAAAATAAGAGTTATTGAACGAACTTAGCTACTTGTATAATTTACTTAGAAGAATATAGCTGTGAAATTGTCTGGTTAATTTAATGGTTAGGTATACTAAATTGGCAAATGGTAAAGATTTTCATACTTAAATTATGAAAGAAATACGATACCGACTTCCACGCCCTTTACCTAAACCTTAGGACCATTGTGAATAACTTAATTGTCATATTATCATTCTATAGTAATAAATGGAGTCACGAATCTATACGCCTATGGATACTTATATTTATACATAAAAACTGCATTATGATCAGTAGCAGAAGGTATAATTTCGCATACAGACCTATATATTTTGTGGATACGTAGGTATAGTTTGTTTGACCACTGTTAGTATTATCTCTGGTAAATGTGTTCATTATTATAATAGCAGTGATAATGAACAAAATGACTTCCTTTCCAATTTAGCTTATGACGGTCTGGGAAACGTTGGTCAGTGTAGTTAGAAACATCAGGTGGATAAGTAAGTATGTACAAAACGCGCGTATCTTTTTGGCCATTGCAATTATTATTATGATGTCATTGTTCGTTTTTTGCGCGATTATCGAATCATTTAACAATGTGACGCGATACGTTATATTAATGACATTGCGCTGGTCAAGGTGACAAGTTTGTGCACTCATTTATGTTTTGGAAAATCATGGTTCTTATACTTCTTATCATCTTTTCGCTCCTATTTAGGGAGTTTACACATCTCTCGAAAGTCTAAAAAGTATTTTTTATGTCTTTTCAGGGTATTTTTTTTTGCATCAACATTCCATTTTATCTATAGGTACTTACTCTGATTTTTAATCATGTGGAATAAACTGACAGATGCAAATGTCAATTTTCTTTACATTTTGACATTTTGCATCTGTCAAATTGAGTGATAATATATTGGGGATGACACATCTGTCAGTTTACTCCACATGATTAAAAATCAGAGTTTAGTTTCACATTTCCGTTACCTACTTTAAGGCCCATAAGCCTTTCAAAATCCAAAGACAATTGATTTTCTATTCTGTCTGCTGTCTCGGGCCTCAGGAGATTATTACACTCTTGAAGTTTAATTATGTAGGTAATCGTTGATTTTTTCCGATGGTCCTTTCAGAAAAGTATGAGTCTCGTAGAAACAGTGGTAAAAAATCCCTCGGTATTTATGATATTTAAACGATGTTTCCTTCTTTAACTTATCAATAAGTGCCTTAATTAAGGTTAATGTTAACTCTATCGTAATTACACTGTAAGGTTCACTTCTATTACCGTATCGGTAGACTAACTACGAGTGAAATATTTGTTTGTAAACATCATTCGGTCACGAGTGAATGACCTCTACTAATTAATGCAAGGTTAATGCCTCTTTGTTACAACATTTACTTATTTTACACGAAATATTCGGCATGGGAGCGATGATAGGCTTAGTAGATAAATAAATTCACACAACATTTCATACATTGAGATGATTCTGTACTAAGTAGCAATTAATAGGATATAAGTCAACGAAAAATTTCATTGGTTTTCGCTTTTATGTCATGACAGATAAGGTTCATAATCAGGTGGCAACTACTTTCCCATTGTCTTATGTTATAGATATCAGACAGCAGAGGATATTTGCAAATAATACTGAAATGCATATATTTCACCCAGAAACTGAACAAACAAAAGCACTCATCACACGAATGTTTGTCCAGGGTGGCAATCGAACCCACGACCTTTGGCGCATGAGGTAGAGTCACTTCCAAATGCGCCATCAGGGCCAGTCAGAAGAACGCGTCTTCCATTAGGAAGGCCATGGTTCAAACCCTAGATAATTCTAGAACGGGACCGTTATCTAGAGGTATAGGTATTATAGTCTTCTATACCATTAATAAAGAGATAACTTCTACAGACAACGACAAGGTTTATAGGTAAACCATAAACACGAAATGCTTGCGCGATGTAATTGGACACAGCGCCATCTATTGGTTCGTTTCTGAATTATGTTCCCGAAGCGAAGTGAGGGCGGGCCATTTGTTTATAAATAGGAACCTATTAGGTATGAATTCTCTCACGATATGAGTAATCGTTTTTATACAAAGTATTATTTTTTCCATATTTATACAGCAGATCAATATCATATCATAAGTTACCCCAGTTGTTTATAGTAGTTTCTGTAATAACCATTACGAGTACTCAAGTTAATTGTTATAAAAGTCTTTAAGTTGTTTAATCAACGCTATAGATAGGTGTTTTAATTTACTTCATCGCACTTAAGGTTGTGGAAGAAATGTTTTCATTATTACGTATGGTGTTAAGTATATTAATACTCTACGATAATTTAATTGTTGTAGAGCTAACGGTGGTCGAACTTACATCTTCATCAGCAACCCACGCTCGTCCACTGCTGGACATAGGTCTCCCCCAATGCACGCCACCGCTCCCGATTTTCGGCCACTCTCATCCAGCTCACTCCAGCCAGCCTTCGAATGTCGTCATCCCATCTTGTAGCAGGGCGTCCAACACTACGTTTACCGAGTCGCGGTCTCCACTCAAGGACTTTATAGCTCCAACGGTTGTCAGTTCTGCGGCTAATGTGACCAGCCCACTGCCACTTCAGTTTGCTGATTCGGAGCTTACATCTATACACGGTTAATTTTAGCCGTTTCAATCACGGAGCCCTCATAATAGGTTTAACACGAATAAAGCCCCTTTAGCGTGTTCATCATCAAAATTAGTAAAATAAAACCAACTGTTCCATACATTATTATCTGGTAAATATTCATTTTTGTATTGAACCGCTGTTTTTTATTATGTATATGTTGCTTATTTTGATGATTAAGTTCCATACAGAAAACTTATATAATCATCATCATCATCATTTCAGCCAATAGACGTCCACTGCTCCCCCAAAGTTCTTCACACAGATCGGTCCTGTGCCACCCGCATCCAATGGACTCCCGCGACCGTCACCAGATCGTCGGTCCACCTGGTGGGAGGCCTGCCACGGCTGCAGCCTCCTGCGCGTGGCCTCCACTCAAGGACCTTTCCACCCTAAAAAACAAAACTTATTTAGAACCCCTACCTGTGACGTAATTTATGTGTGCTCCACTTACTGGAAGAACTAACCTGGAATAAAAACTACAGTTGCTATATAATGTTCACCATTATAGTTACATTACGGTGGTCCCTGCTATTTCCTTGATGTCACGGTATGACACGACGACTTTCCACCGGCGATAAGCGCTGACCTAACACAGGCCACTTTCTCGTGACCCTCATTCTATGTCCTGCTCCGTAACTAGGTTGAAGAACGACATTGTTCCACCTTCTTCCTGAATTTACACCTAAAGAATTTACGCCATTGATTAACGTCGTAGACCCAAAAGCCATAAAACAATTGAATTCCCATCGTGTCTGCTGTCTGGGCCTTAAGACGTTAAAAAAAGTAATAACTTAATGAGGTGCAACGATAAGTGCTTAGTGCAGGATCGACCAAAGTGGCGATCTCTTGTTTCGGAGGCCAAGACTCGTTTCAGGTCGCTGAGCCAGTGGAGTAAGTAAGTAAGTAAGTTAATGAGATTTAGTACATATACATACCTCAGTACCGTGGGTGAGCCATGCTTCGGCATGAATGAGCCTGCTCGACCGGAGTGATACCACGGCCTCACAGAAAACCGGCGTGAAGCTGCGCCTGTGCTATGTTTCGTCGAGTGAGTGAGGGGTACCGGAGAAACAATTGGGGGGAAAGGGGAATAAAGGTTGGCAGCACACTCGTGACTCTACTATTGCAGGTATCTATGGGCGTGGGCAATTGCTTACCATCAGGTGATCCGTCTGCTCGTCTGCCACCTATCACATAAAAAATACGCAGGTATATAATTACTTACTGCCTTACCTATTAATTATGAAAACATTACATTTATAATAGAATAGGTAAATCATAATCTTCAGTTCATTAATAATACTCCCACTAAGCTAAAAGATACCTTATTGCTATAGCAACTTTAGAACAATTTTCGTATTTATAGCTAACTGGAAGAATATGATTCAAAATCATGTATTATTACGAGTACTTATATTGATTATAAATCACAGCGTAACTTTCTTAATTAACATTCCAGCGAAACATTATCTTCAAAACTCAAAAACAAATATAAAAGGAATATAATTAATATATAACTTTTTGGGGTCGTTGACCCAAAGGACAAGAACTACCTACTTACTTTTGTACGTAAAATGATTTTAAGACCTAAGTATTCGAAAATTCCGCATTAATTGAGTAATATTGTGCAAGCCAAAAGCTCATCACGATGTAACCATGTGATTCGCTCTCATCATCATCAGCTACCCACACTCGTCCACAGGTCTCCTCTAATGCGGCGTGCATTACTTAGAGTCCCGATTTTCGGCCACTCTCATCTTGCCCACTCCCGCCAGCCTTCGAATGTCATCATACACAACACTTACACTTACCGAGTCGCGGTCTCCACTCAAGGCCTTTACGGCTCCAACGTCAGTTCTGCGGCTAAGTCATTTGCTCTACCTACTTCTAATTGAAATTGCAACAAAGGTTCACAAACCCTTTAGGAACGTACCCAAAACAAGACAACACACGAACGTAAGTCATTACCCGAAAATGCCCATTCTCCGTTGTCAGGGTCGATTTGGTAAACAATAGCACAACGCTCTGTACAAACACTGAGCATTATCTACGTATACTTCGAGTTTGTACACGCACTACTATGTTTTGGAAACGCGACACGCATTGTCGATTCCCATTTCCCAAAACGAGCACTCAAACCGCCGCAGACGCAGAGACGTCAATCAAGATTAATTATCTCTGAAGAATAAAAAAATTAACCCAAATTGTAATCTCTCTTCTTTGTTCGTCACACTCTTGGCGCAGGTGGTCGTGGTCGTCACATCAGCGTTTATGACCTGCTTCACAATCCTTCTCTATTCCTGCCCGCAGTGATGCTTTTCTAGTGTATTCGTGGAGATGGACATTGAGGGCAGTTTTTACTTGGTCAGACCAGCGCATTGGTGACCTGCCGCGCGAGTGAGGGTACCAAAGGCATATTTCAGTGTAGATAAAATATTGGAAGTGCACCTGTGACTCCTCTGGTGGATCTGTCTACTCGTCTACCACTTTCTAATTACAATTAAGTGACTGCCATCCAAGTGACTCTATCCTTCAACATGAAATTCAGACTTACTATCCGAAATGTGCAGGTTTTCTCCCGAGGTTTTTCTTTACCGTAGAAATAAGTACGCGCATAATGTAGATTTCAAAAATCCTGTGATGCATGCTCCGATTCGAACCACGATCCCTCGTGTAGAAGGCGCGTTCGTATCCACTGAGTTACCATTGCTCCACGCTACTTCTCTATACAGGGTGTATCTGTGAACATTTACATCCCTATAACCACGTGTTCTACTATACATTCTGAACAACATTTGTTCTGTAACTTTTAAAAATTCGCTTTGAAATTTTTCATCTTTCCATACAAAGTCGGTCACGTGACTTGTTAAATTTGTATGGAGAGTCCAAAAATGTTTCTATGAATTTCGATAAGTTGTTGAACAAATATTGCTCAGAAAGGTATGAACCTTTCTGAACACGTGGTTAAAAGGATGTAAATGTTCACAGATACACCCTGTATAAAACTACAAACGCGATTTGCTTGTAAGTCTGTGTGTTGAAAATGCCTTGTGCATGGCTCTTAATGGCACAAAGTACTCGAGCTAATAACAGCTCGCTAGGCAAACCCATGCTGCCCCATTGTGAAATACTGATGAAGGTGTATTTACATCACAATGGATTCTGCAACGTAACTAACTATAGGCACAGCTGTCACATGACATCGAATACATGTGAGCGCATCACGTTTTTGCTTTTTACGTGAGAACTCAGTTCTAGGTGCATAGGTACTAGGTTATAATCTGGGTTTTAATTAAGATTCTGAGAAGGAAAGAAATAATTCTTAATAAGTATCATTGAAAATAAAAAGGTTTTTATTGGACAAAGTAATAAGGAAGCACAAGAAAACAATATCTATAATCTAAAGCTAAAATAAACTACTTACCTACCATAAAAATTAAAACAGAGTAGGCCCCTGTGGCAATGTTCCCAAAATGCTGGCAGCATTACCTCGTTGGATAGCGATGGAAATTTGCTGGGCGAAGTAGCTAAACAAACCTTTGGGTCTCCCGTGACATCAACTCATTGAAAATTAAAATTTAAAATTGTTTATTACTTTCAAAAAGAACAAAATATTACTTTTAACCACTTCAGAGGTTTTTAAGTGGCTGCGTGTAATGCCTGTGTGTGTGAGCATGCGTGTGCGTGCGTGTTTGTGCGTATAACTAAGTGTATGTGAAACGTGTGTTTGATGTGTTCCAACCAATATCTCGAGATATAAAGCTTTTTATTTCCTCGTAACTTAAAGTTATAATCTATCTATAAGTTATAATCCTGTCAATTATAAAGACACGATAGTTAAATCGTTTTATTTTTTTGATAGAATTTATACCTTTATGAATGTCTAAGTATAGATTGATAAGGCCTATCCGACGCTTGGTCATGATCTTTGCGGTCACCAAACAAGAGTTTTAGATAACACTTCTCCGGACATTGTAAACTGCATAATAAAGGAACTGTTTGTAGCATGCGTGCCGTCTCAAACAGATGCAATTATCATAACGATAACGCTGTGCGATTGTGACTGAGCATAGGCTTGGTAATTGCCTCCATTAGCTATTATCGCTAGATCGAGTTGCATTCATGGACTGACGTCTTTTACGCCGTACGTAACTCGAGCGCTAGCAACTGTATACTCCTCGTACACAAAAAAAACATCACAGCGTATTATAATAATGTATTATTTCCCAGTCAGCCTTCCACCTGACCGAGACTTGGGACTGGCTGGATGACGCATTTGGTAGTGAACCTCATACGCCAAAGGTCGTGGGTTCGATACTTCGATCCCCACCCGGAACAAATACCTATACGTGTGATGAACACTTGTGTTTGTTCAGTGTCTGGGTGTTATTGTGTTTAAGTATTATATATGTTTCCTCTGTTGTCTGAAAATCTGTGTAACTCAAGTGCTTAAGCTACTTAGTACAGAGTTATTATATGAGATGTTGTATGAATTTAATATTATTATTCCTTTTGAAAGCATACAAATTAGGGCTGCTTGAATTCAGTCGTGACACAGATTACCTGGCGTACCTACACTTGGCTCATCATTTGGGTTATCTGTTAAAAACAATGAGGCTAACCAAACCTTATCTTGGATAGGTACAAGATTTTAATATTTTATGCTGTTTTCGGTCACAGCTGTCGTAGTGGTAGAAATAACCATTTTTGCAAGATTAGAAAAATCTGGAAGTGCGAGTTCAAATTACAGTCCTTGACCATCGCATGTCAAAAAACGCTTACGCCGTACTTAAATTAGACGCCAGTTTTGCAATCAAGGTATGTTGAAAGATAAAAAGGATAATGAGACAGGAACATACATTAATTAAATACCTAAGTGAATGTAGCCCTTCGGTCACTCCCTCCTGACTGAGGATCGTGGTCATCATTGCAATGTGGATAGGATGCACCCTGCTTGTGTTATCTGCCTCCACCGTTCCGAGCATCTGCTCCTCTCACTTGATCGGTCCATCTGGTTGGGGATCATCCTCGGGTTTCTTTTACCCTCCGGTTATCAAGGCTCTCATCACCTCTTCTAATTTTGTGACCGAAGTGCACGTAGACGTCGCTACCTCTACATGTCTACCTTCGATAGCGTAGAGTCTGGATGTTAAGAATAAGATTTTCGCAAGAATTGATACATTAAGGGGCTATATCGGAAAAACTAGCGCGGCCAACCTATTTACACTGACTGTGGCGACAATATGATATTTTTTAAGAAAGTAAAACATTACATACTTAGATGCAAGTAAATTAAATTTTTCAAGACGCAATACAATATTATTAACACGCGACAAGTAACCATTCAAATCCATTCAGTAGTTTTTACGTGAAAGAGTAACAAACATCCATACATCCATACATCCTTACAAACTTTCGCCTTTATAATAGTAGTAGGATTGTTAACTTTTGCTAAAAACGGCCACTTTTAGCTCGTCTGCATTCGTCTGCATTGGGCGCAGGCTTTTCTTATTACGAACAACAAATGAAAAAGTTAATTCTTGACTTCCAGTTTTCCGAGTATATACCTACACACATGATAATAGCAGCCATAAATACTGTTTGATTGAGCATCGATCATTCATTAATCGCTCAGAGCGTCCGTTGCACCGGTAAATTACCAGCTGAGGCCGCCATGGCGTAGAGTGCATACTAATATGCATGTGCACATACTCGTACAGAACAAAGTGCACAAAAATTACCAACTTTTCTTTCGTTTGTTTTATATGTAGTTGAATGACTGCTTCGATGGTGCAGTGGGAGTAGGTCGCGCTTTTAAGCGACGGCTGCGCTTGATATTATATTACTAGCTTTTGCCCGCGGCTTCGCTCGCGCCACTTCTCTAACATGGGGGGTTAGAAATGAGCAAAAAGTAGCCTATGTTACTCTCCATCCCTTCAACAATTCGTCGCTCCGTTTTGCCGTGAAAGAAAGACAAACATTACAGACAGACACACTTTCCCATTTACAATATTATACTTAGTATGGATACATATTATGGAAAAGTTGAACATCTTTTTTTAAGTTTAAAAGTCATACTGCCGCAGAGAGAGACGTCATTTAACCTTTTAATGCTCATTATTTTTACTGTCCATAATCAGTACCCATAGTCTTTATATCGATTAAGTAAGGGTCAATGTTATTACTTAATGACAATCTCTGAGTGCGGCAGATAGAGTAAGTAGGTACTTCGCCGTCATTTACGAGTATCTATTATGCGCTTCCTACGTTTCTATTTCCGCGGCATAAACGATGTAAATCTTCTTTATACACTCTTTCCAGTTTTTAATCTCTTTAATAACCGCAGAATTTATGGCTTCCTCCGCCATAATCTAATGAGAAACTTTTCATCCTTTCCTTCATTCTTGGACACGCGATTGCCTATTGAGCGAAACCTTACAATAGAAAACCTTTTTAAATAGACCAAGATGTCATTTTCTAAATAATTACCAGATTTTTGGACAATAGAAGGTTTATTAGACTGAGAAAAACCAAGCAACAGTAACAATAGGTAGGTAGATTTAACGAATTGTGTTGTAAAATACCGACCAGAAAATGTAACTAGCATTTTCATTGTTGTAGGTATGTAGTTTGGGAATGAATATTACAAGATATTTCACCTTATTCACCTATTTATGTAATTATGGTTTTTGGTTTGTTTAAATAGTAATCTAATGTTTGGTGTAAAGCTATAGATTTTAACTAAATTTATTTATTTATACAAAACCAAACCATGTATCTATTCTGTGACCAAACTAATTACTTACCTTCCTTTTAGGATTAGGTCATAAAATACTGGGGGCCATCGCGTGTGAAAGTTGCGCTAGATGCGTACTGGACTGAGGTCCAACTTCAACGTCATTGGTTGTTCAGTGACATTTTGGCGTCTCCATGTGACTATACTTACAGTACATAGATGGACCTCAGTTCTACAGTACGCCATCTAGCGGATTTTTCACACGCGATAGCTCCGATTAGATGCGAACGTCGGCTGCCTACATCGCAAGCTAAACAGCTAATACTACTTTCTGAAACACGTAAATGCGGGCTTACATTACAGTGATCTCAATATGGTTGGACATAATATATTAAATGACAGAGATTTAAGTACTACTTATAGGCAATTTGAGTGGAAGATACTACTTACGCACGCGCATAAGACAACGATCTCTTTGATATACATTTAGATTTTCGGTGTCTATTATTTTATGCTTCGTAACTATATTTTGGGAATATGTTATTATTCTTATTTGTCGATGGTCAATTTTCTTGTTTAGAATCCTCAATTTTAAGTTTAACTCAGTAAAACGAAGTTCGTTAATCGATTCGAGTTAGTCAAAGTCCAACCGGTTGGGCGATTACTCCGTACATGGGTGTTTATGAGTCCATGACGAAACTAAGGTTAACATATGATTTGATTGTTTAGAATTAAGAATCGTGCGTGCATAACGAATCGATTTGTGAGATCATAAATTCTATGATGCTTGAATAACGCACTTTAGAGGATACTTATTGTGTAAGTATCTGCTAACTTGTGAATAGATGTTCAAGGAGCTATCACGGTTAGTTTACTATTAAAGGTTTAATAAATTATTAACAAGTTCTTCACCTACACCTTGCGGGCAGCTCACAGCCTATAAAGAGCCTGTAGTTTTTTTTACTTTTGAAACAAAAAGAGAACATATTTATTTTTATTTAGAATTATTAGTACCTACCCCGTTGGCCTAGTGCTTTCAGTTCCAGGCCATGAAATCGGGGTCCTGGGTACGATTCCCGGGTCGAGCAAAAAGTACGTTTCGTATTTTTCGAACATAGCTCGGGTTTGTGGTCACCAACCCGCATTAGGCAAGCGCCCATAACATGCTTTCTGTGATGGAGGCCTTTGCCCTGTATGGTAGATACCTATATCTATAGGCTGATACTTTTTCGGTTATAAGACGTGAGTCGTTGTTTGAAAGTATTCTAACCTGATAATATGCTTTTAGATGTTGCGTAATATGGACCTCTGTACCTAACTTCGATCAGAAATCATAAGCAATCAAGAGACTCGTAACTCTACCAATAAACTACACAAAAAATCTATGTTAACTAAATCGTAATACAACAGCAATGCATCCTTGTATGTGGGAAACAAATGCAACAATGGAAAATGTATTAAGTAGCTATGACAGTTACCGCAAGCAATATCTACATAATGACAAAAGCCTAGGCTGTAAATATTGTTTTACCACAATGGAGATGTACAGATGGTATCTGGTCGAGTTACCCACCGCAGTGCAAAATAACCCTTGGATCTTAGAAATAAGGACGAACCGAAGTCCAAAAAGAACTTGACGTATACAACCACAATATGAATCCTCAGTTGAGGAGATGGATATATTATATTATAATTGTAATCTAGACCGTGATTACCTATTTTTGAGCAAAAGCGTGACTTAGCTACCTAAGCGCTTTGTTGAAGATACCATATAAACAACTCAGATTGGAAATTCCTAACTTTTTTAGACAAAATAGGTAAAAAAACTGTACTCTGGACCTAACCTATTTGGTAAAAAATTAAGAAATAACACCGTTTGAGTTGCTCATTTTAAGTGCAAAATTGATAGCAATTTAATGAGAGATCATTTTACTGTAACAATCTAACCAACATTTAAAAAGTAAAGATTACTTTAACGTCTTAAGACCCAAATGACCTCATACGAGGCAAAAACAATTGATTTTCTATTGTGTCTGCGACGTTAAAAGACAATATTTTTTCTCTCATTATTACTCACTAACCTCTAATCTTGTTTAATCTGCTAAGATGACAAGTGCAACCAAATCAGGTTGCCAGGAAACTAAATGAAACGGATTATGCCAGTAACCACAGGCCGCAAGATGCTAGTTAGCTGCGGTTATCTCACCATCTAACCCCATGGCGTTCCCATGAGGTTAGCGCGAAGTTACAGTTGCAACAAGTTGCCCCCCTTAGAGCTACTAGACAGTTGCATAATGACCTATGACGTGGTATTACCGCATATTGATATCTAACTAACTATACCTGTTTAGAGAATTAAGTGGAATTGTAACATTGGAGCACGGCAAAAAATCTATACAATTAATAAAACTGTAAAAACCTGTGTCTATCTATTGAATACATTTACATAAATCGAATTTACGGCGATAAAAATAACTACCTAACAGAAAATGTTTAGGTAGGACTTAAATTATTTAAACGACGTCTCTTCTTCTTCTTGTATCAATCGTTCGTCATCTAAATTAGTCTTGGGGGATCCTGCTGTTTCACCAAAGGTCATTTGTCAAAATTGTTGTACACTTGAAAAATGTTTGGCAAGAAAATGGATGACTTACCTTAGTCTCTATTTTGTAATAAGGGAGTATGAGAAATAGATGAAGAAAGGGGGGGGGGGGGGCGCGTCTTAGCACACCCCGAACCAAGTAAAATTATGTTAAGTAGACAATTCACTCATTTTATTCTAAATTCCCGGGGACGGGAAAGGGGATAAAAGGTTGGCAGCGCACTTGTAACTCCACTGGTGTTGTAAGTGTCCATGAGCGGCGGTAATTGCTTACCATCAGGTGATCCGCCTGCTCGTCTGCTTCCTATCACATAAAAAAAAATTGTATGTAAAATAATGCACGTCAGAATAAAAAGAGCATCGGCATTGTCTCTTATATATCAAGATAATCTTTTGTCGTAAAGCAGTTATTTGCTAGCAGCGTGTTAACCAATTGATCATTGAAACACTATTATGCAGTACCTACCTAACAAACAATTGAATGAGGAACCGTAAGTCATAAAAAACGACCTTTCATATAAATAAGGCATTTCAATTCATTTTATTCACCTTGAATATTCAAGACTTACAAAAACCAATAATAAAACTTTTTCACTGGGTTTTTGTATCACGAATTTCATAACAATTAGCTTTAATTGAAATACTTACCCAGTATCAGTTAATTAATCTTAGACTTAGTATCGAATCGTTAAAAATGCTTTAAACATAGTATTTTTTGCCCTTTGACATATTTGTTTTTGTGAAGAGAAGATCCGCATTCTTAACTGGGTTAGTATCCCTATGGATTACTAATTATGGATATTATCAGGTAGTTGTACTTCTTTAGGTACAGTCTAATTCGTAGAAACTTCTTACTTGATAAAATCCAGCCTGGATAAAAACATCAGCTCTATGTACAAGGTACCTACCTAATGCATTAGGTATACAAATTCTAATATAACTATGAGGTTATAGGTACATCAAAGCTAAAGTTTTAATAAAAGAATACTCAGCTTCGACTATATACTTTGGTCAGATTCACGTAAACATAAAGCAAGTAATGAATTATGGATATTCTGGTAAAAGGTTTCATCAAGCCGTTTTCCTTCACCTCTTGGGCAAGATGTCTTTGAATATACCTACTGATGATATATCGGTACTGATTGCGAAGTAACTTAAGTTTAGTGCTTACTAAGTTGCAATGCATAAAATAAGTTATGGAATAAAGCCAAGTATCCGCTAGGCAGCATTTGGCGCGCAACATAGATAGCAACTCTTGACGTTGGAAACATGCACATGCATGCATACCTAGGTAAAAAGGACGAAGATAGACATCCTATGTTGATAAACAAATTCCACCACAGAAAGGTGTGGTGACTTAGCAACAATTTTATGCAATGCAACAAATGTCATGGGTCAAATGTTATATTGTGAATAAGTAAAGTAAAGTATCAGCCTATATACTGTCCCACTGCAGGGCAAAGGCCTCCATCATAGAAATCAAGTTATCGCTACTATGATGGGATTAGGCTTAATCACCACGCTTGCCTAATGCGGATTGGTGATCACAAACCCGAGCTATGTTCGAAAAATTCGAAACATACTTTTGCTCGACCTGGGAATCGAACCCGGGACCCCGAGATCACGGCCCGGTACTTAAACCACTAGACCAACAGGGCGTTCTCACACATTGTGAATGCTGTCTGAAAAAATCTGTTACTTTTTATTTTTAGTAACTAGATTTAAATAGATAGATGTTCTTTATTGCACAGAAATAGAATACTAACATGACTTGAGTGAAACAACAGCAATAATCTTGCAGTGTTTTCTTCCAGACAACCTTTTGCTAGAAGAAAGAAAAACTATCTTATTTCACAGCTATCTTAATTTAATCTACCTACTTAATATCTTTATTTTTTTATTAATCATTATTTTATAAAATTTTATTAAAACTAGATTTTAAAAGATTTCTTTTAAATGTTTGGATTTTCTTCGTGGAGGTCAGCTCTTTAAAGGCAAAACCCCATTTGTATGATAGTAAAGTAGTATAGTATCCTGTATACTGTACCTCAGCAGGACAAAGGTCTCCATCATAGAAATCAAGACATCTACTATGATGGGTTTAGGCTTACTCACTACGCTTGTGTAATACGGATTGGTGATCATAAACGACGATCTTGTGAGGGTTGCGGGAGTTCCTTGGATGCGGGTGGTTCAGAACCAATCTATGTGGAGAACAATAGAGGAGGTCTATGTCCAGCAGTGGACGTCTATTGGCTGAAATGATGATGATGACCACAAACCTGAGCTGTGTTCGAAAATTAGAAATACACCTACTTTTGCTCAACGCATCGCATCACGGGGCACGGCCTGGTTTGGTTTGTATGACAATATTTTTATTTTAGACTTTGCTGATGTTCCGAGCGTGAATCAGAAAATTTTCAAGAAACAAATTACTTTGCGCAATGAACCAAACAAACACAGGTCACCGCATATTGCGAAATCCGAAGCGCAAATTGTTTCATAAGCATTATAAACGACTCGTGTTTAAAAGTAGCACACATCGCAGTAGGTATTACCCGTATTTACTCCGAGCTAACACATAGTTTTCTTACACTACAATGATTATAATGAACTAGTTTCCGCCGACGAACATCGTGTCGCCTAAATGTTTCTAAGCGTACACATTCATTATCGTAGGTAGTATTTTTGGAGTTTGTGATCACTAATTAGGCAAGCGTGGTGATTAAGCCTAATTCCATCATGGTAGTGATAACTTAATTTCTATGTATAATGGAGGCCATTGCTATGCAGTGGGACGGTATATTTATATTTATATTGATACTTAACTTTACTTTATTACCTACATTTATACCACATACATACCTAAGTACCTACAAATACAATAATTATACTTTTATTTGAGGCGGAGGCGATACAAACCAATTATGTATCATTAAAATTGTTCTTGACTTTGAAGTGATATAACAAGACTTCTGTCATTCATTATAGGTACAGATACTAGACAGAGAATTCAAGCATCAGTTCATTTTATAAAACGGAACACGGATATGGCAGACAATTAAACGGGTCACCTGATGGTAAGCGATTACGTGTAGAACCTATAGTAGAACTATCATTTGATAACGTTTGACGATGACGTTTTAAGGTGCTGAAAAATGTTAATATAATGATTTTATGGGACTGCTGGCAGAAAAACTCACGTCTATACTATTTATAAAGAGATGAATTGTACAGACACTGACAAACCTTATATACAAACAGAATAGGCGAAACATAAGCGCGATGTAATCAACGCCCAGCGCCATCTATTGGTTGACAGTAGAACTACTGTTCCGAACCGAAGTGAGGGTGGGCCACTACCACTAGTAGTTAAATAAATACATATGTGATTACCTATATCCAACGTTTGTATCCAATTATACCATAAATAAAGCAATATTTACTTACTTGATCATTTCTGACTACTGATTTATTCTGGAATGTAGCTATGTAGACGATACTTTACTGATGACACACATCGCTCATAGCTCAAGCATCAATTTTACAACCGTTTAATAAGCTGCTGTCAATAATTATTTAAACATGCAATTGGAAAGTAATTTCCCAATGTAAATTCAGCGTTCGCCTATAACACGCACAGATTCCTACATATTCAAGTAGTTAATGGTCATATACAGAGTGTATCGGTGAACATTTATATCCCTTTAACCACGTGTTCTACCAACCATTCTGAACAACATTTGATAGACAGATATTTTTTTATTGCACAGAAATATGTAGAATACATGAGTGACACAACAGCAATAAACAGTACTATAAGGCAGTCTTCAGTTGTTCAGTATGATTGGTGGAAGACGTGGTTAAAGGGATGTAAATATGTTCATACACCTTGTATACTAAGGTTTAACATGACACGGAAGGAATAAACTCAGTACGAATTGACTTTACTTAAGTGTTTTCGGCCGCCATATCTATTCTTTATTTAAATAGTGTTTCCTGACTATGAAAAACTGCTATTCTGTTTACTTATCAGCTAGTGTTATTTTAACTGTAATTGGCAAACAAATTGGCAGATATAAACGAGTAATTGCCAGACTACTTACATCATTTAACTATCAATATCAAAACATTTGTTATCTTCCATGTTAAGATACTTTTCTTCACTATGTAGGTAAGTAATACAGCACGAATAGTTAGGTATCTATTTACTTGTTGATAATATCATTATGTAAATTAAGACATTTAGCTTTGACTAGTAAAGTTAAACAAAATTCGTTTTCATTTACTAACACGTTTTTCTATTGTACATATTCATACAGTCAGCGACACGTCAAGTAACGTTATGTCTGTAGTGCAAAAATAGCACTTGCGTCTCAGACATATTAGACGGTCTGAAGTTCAATAAGGGTAACTTCACGTGTCACCGTATGTATGTACATAGGTAAGTATTTGGTGTTTATTTAACATGAAGCTATCATTGCATTCAAATAACCGCTCAGGAACAAAATATTATGTACCTATGAGTCTTTGATGTTTATTTATTTTTTTTTTTTATTTTAATAGTATTAAAAATATAAATAATCTTATCTGGGAATCTACTGGGCGGATTTGAATGAAAGCCTTTTTTCATTGAATAGCTGGGAAGCCTGATCAATATTATGTAGGAATTTATAATCGAATTTTAGTAGCAAATCGAACGATTCTGTTCTGATCGAGTCTTAGGCTTGATTCAGTTGGTTGCGAAGGAAGTCTCTTGATTGCAATTTAAGTTCAAGTGTCTGTCAAACCAATTATATTTTCATCATCTAAATATCTTCCAACTATCTTAATAAAGTGCACGTTTTGCGAAGTGCATCAAACGTGAAATGGACCATTTGAGAAGTGCTCCAGTTGCGAAATGGTCCATTTGAGAAGTCCACACGTTGCGAAGTGCACTATTTGAGTATGGTGTACCATTTGCGACGTGCTCCATTTTTTTTTCCCAGGGGAAACCATCATGGCCTTCACCTTGCCACATGTGGGGTCAAGGTGGTGTGTGGGGTGGGACTGGGGTGGGACACCCCAGGGGGTGTCCATCTCAGCGCAATCGCGGTCGGATACCCCACAGCCGGGACTGGACCGTACCGCAAATCGCGCTCGCCACTTTGAGCTAAAATGTTTGGCGCAATGCAGCCCTTCCCAAATGCGCGACCTACCAGGACACTCAGGAGGATTTTTTCCCTCGCGGAGTCGTGATACTGAGCAAGCCACTCCCCAGTAGTGGCGTGCTCACGTACTCCGAAGCCCGTTTAGTCGCCTCTTACGACTAGGCCGGGAATACCTTGGCAGTATTCTTAACGCCCCTAGTCACAGGGCACACGTGTACCATTTGCCTCAACCCCCCCTTGACTCATAAGTGAACGCTTTGCCGTAACTAGGAATCAGAAGCTGAGAAAAAATCGCTGCGTTGAGAAGGAACCTTGGAAACATTACTTGTTCCTGGAAACAAAGCGATATCGCATGTCAGTAGCACCGGAAAGGACGCAACTGACGGCACTTATCGTCGCCAGATACATCCTTTACGAACTTGCCTCTCTCTCTCACCCGCTTATCAATGTTTTGCTCGATAACGTCTATTTGAGTTCTGAGTTCATCGTTAATTTCTTGAACAACATTGGAATAGATAAAAATGTGTAGTAGTACTGATGTAGCTAAATTATTACAAATACCGCGAAGTTCATTAGTTAATTTATTTGAATATCATTGAGGAACTAAAGTTTGTTGGTGGTTTCATGGTGCGTGGTAGGTATAATGCCTTATGTTAGTATCTATCTAACCTATGGGTACGGAAACGCAGATTAAATCTTGATAATATAAAATGGAATGGGTACCTACCTATTATAGAATTTTTCATTCTAAAGACCAAGAATCATAGCAATCATTCGGTAATTATTTGTATGATCGTTTAGGTATTCGGTCGGTACCGATCATATTTAGTATATATTAATTCCTTTGTTTGCGCTATTAAAGCCCTACCTTTTTATGTTTTGACAGGACACTTAGGGCGTTATATATATAAAGACTAGAAGTATACAACCGATAATAGTACGAGTAGCTTAACTGATTCCATAATCGCACACGTAACTTTCTCTCCTAGGCATTGTAAAGTATTACGCCAACTAGTTATTAAGTACTTAGGACCCGTTTAACGCAGTGGTTTGAGCGCCAGTTGAGACGCAACGGGTTCGATTCCCGCACCAACACAATATTTTTTTGATGAAACAGATATTTCTGGTTCCTTCGTTGTTTGCCTAGCAAGGGAAAACGTTAGTTTGGGACCAGGACAATGTATGTATGTGATGTTGTCTCAATTTATTAATTTTTTGATGATACGATATTGATATGTACCATCTAATCAGAAAAGGGCGATAATAATCTGTTGAAATCATCTGATTTCCCATTTAAGGCACATGTATAAGCTGTTCTCAAGAGAGGGCACGAACCATCTTGCGCGAAGACTCGATAAATTCCAAACACCAGGATATACTGGATTTCGGAGTGGTTACGGCACCGTATATACCACATTAGACCCTGTGTCTAGCATTCGTCTTTAGGACTATAGGAAGGTCTTTGTCTTTGCTAAAATCTGGTCCTGTCTGAAGTATCTACTAAAATCTAAATCTAAAGGTGCTTTATTTACTTTTCAGAGACAAAATAATCAATTCCGTGGAGATCCCAATCCTGACAAGATGTTGCTTCTGCTTCCCTTTGAGGAAGGGCTCGTTGCCCTTGCCTACATCAATTTGGTAAGTTCATATTTTTTTTGTTCAAATTCTAGGTCTAGTACCTAAATTTTAGACGAATTTGAGCTATATTGCCAATGTACAGCCTACCTACCTGGCCATTACATCTATTTTTCGCCATACGATTTCGGATCTGGTAGTCGGGTCAATGATTTCATTGGGGATAGGATATGTATATGTGTATCTCTTAAAATATCAGCCTATATTACTTACTGTCCCACCGCAGGGCAAAGGCCTCCATCGCAGAAATCAAGTCGTCGCTACTATGACAGGATCAGGCTTAATCACCACGATTACCTAGTGCGGATAGCGAACTTGAAAGTTTGGAAACATACTGCTGCTCGACCCAAGAATCGAAATCAGGACCCCGAGATCACGGCCCGGTACCTACTTAAACCACTAGACCAACTGGGTGCCCATCGTAGGGAAAGCCACGCTTCAGCATTATAGGGCCAGCTTGACCAGAGTGATACCCAGTACTTCACAGATGAGCTGAGCGATGAAAGTTTGACAGAACACTTGTAGCTCTACTAGTGGTTGAGAGCGGTCGCAGAGGGGGTTTCGGTACATCGGGTGCGCGGGGTTTATGTACGAAATTCGTGGGCGAACTCGCTTACCATTAAGTGCTCCGCCTGAAGGCCAATTCTCGGTTTTCGCCTTCTATGTCGAGTCGACTTCATGTGGAACGCATAGACCAATATGAGAACAAGATAAGAAATGTCAACTGTAATCTGTGTTCTCCTATAGGGTGTGCGTTCCATGAAGTCGACTTGACATAGAAGGCGAAAACCGGAATTGGCCTCCTGCTCGTCTCTCGCCTATCATATAAAAAAACTACATCTTCCTGGTTATATTCAGTTTTTTTACTTTAATTTCCAGTTGCTGTCGCTAACGGTGGCTGGCTTCATGAGCATGTACATTGCGTACGCGCGGACGTCGTACGTGCCCGAGGTGGCGGCGGAGTACCCGCGCCTCATCGTCGACACCGTGGCGCTGGTCATCGAGATATCCATGACCATCACCTTCATAGTTGCCTTGCATAAGGTGAGAACTTAGGGTGCGTCCACAGAAATGGAGCTGTGTGGAGTTAAGCGGAGGACTTGTAAAATTTGACCGATCACGTTGCTCAAAAATACACATCTCATCTCTCATGAGCAATGTGATTGGTCAATTTTTATAAGTCTCCGCTCACCTCCACGCAGCTCCGCTTCTGTGGAAGCCTACTGCTAGCGCGGACCTTACTAGGCACAGTGGCCACGCCCACAACCTTAACAGACTAATGACAAAAAAAACCAAAAAGAATTATGATTTTTCACTGCCTAAAATATGCCTGCCTATACAACGTGTAAAAAAATATGCAATAATACTTAACGGTGTAAACATTTATACCATGTTGAGAGTTCACTACCAAAATATGACCATCCAATGAGCGAAAATAAAAATAGCTGTTTCGTACATTATTTGATTGCCAGCTGGATATTTTGTACGGAACAGCTGACATGTTTTTTCACAAATTGGTCCACGCTCATATTTTAGTAGTAAAATCTTAACACGGTATACCGTGCGCCGTTAAGTATTAATGCATTTTTTACAAGTTGTACATGCTTTCTATGTAATCACTTCGAATCTTATGCCAGAACAATAAGGTTTATATTTGAATGAGGTTGTATACTTATTACTTGTAGTACATGTGACTGTATACTATTCACCATCTGTGTAAATGACATAAAGACTGTATCTATCCAAATGTTTGCAATAAGTACAATAACCTTTTAATAAGTCATCAAATTATTTACATGTCCAGTATTATCTTTAATTTCGATGACTGATCTGACTGAGTTCTGCTGATTCCAATAAAAGTCCAAAATATTTCCAGATTACTGAATATGAAAAGAAACAAAAAGTATGCTTAGAATTTTCCGAACATAGCTCGGGTTTGTGATGATCACCTCCGTATTCAGCAAAAGCGCGGTGATTAAGCCTAATCCCATTATAGAAGCGATGACTTGATTTCTATGATGGAGGCCTTTGCCCTGCAGTGGAAAGTATTAGGCTGATAATTCACTTTTTTTTAATGTAGATTATAGGTGGCAGACGAGCAGGCGACGATCACCTGTAAGCAATTGCCGCCGGCCATGGACACCTGCAAACACCAGTGGAGTTACAAGTGCGCTGCCAACCTTTTATCCCCTTCCCCCCCGATGGGCCTCTGGTACCCTCACTCACTTAGCGAAACACAGCACAGGTGCTGCTCCACGCCGGTTTTTCTGTGAGGCAACGGTATCACTCCGGTCGAAGGGTGGCTCTCCCACAATATTTTTTTTACTGATAATAAATGAAATGATTCCAGAAACACGTGACGCTGATGAAGGTGTACCTTTACTTCGAGATCGTGTACTCCATCATCGGGTTCATCTACGGGGTCTCCTTCATCACCCAGGAGACGGCCTCGGAGCTGTTCCTCATTCTCTTCCAACTTAGTAAGAAAACTGCTTTTTTATTTGATAGATGACGAGCAGACGGATCACCTGATGGTAAGCGATTGCCGCCGCCCCTAGACACCTGCAGCACCACTTGGCCACCAGCAGATTGGGTCTCAGGTAGACTTGGGACTAAATGTCATTTTTGTTTAACATGTGAATGGTTAAATGCTAATAAAAAATAATCTTAATTGTTATTTGTTATAACTTTTAGTATCTGGGAGCACGGCAGTGCTCCCGCCAAGTGGAGCAAAAAAAGCAGCACGGCCTGTACCATCTTTTTCTCAAAGCAATTCAGGCCATTTTCGACCCCCTGTAACTTCTTTGTGGATAAAACTAGAAGTTTGAATTTTCAGTAACCATGCAGGCATTGTAAAGACACGGTATATTTAAAATTTCATTCAATTTGCATTAGTAGTTTAAGAATTATAACGGGTCAAAGTTTCTTAATTTTGTCACTCACTGACTGACTAACTCATCAGGTACCCTTACTAACTCGACGAAACACAGTTTCTAGTATCTTTTAAATAAATCCTTAATTAGGATATTGTCAATAGAACAGATAAAGATAGGAACATGCTCATACAAAGATTAACCATAAGTCCGATTTCTGCGACTCACTCACAGTAATTAAATTATAATTATCTTTACGGTGACATTACACTACATTTTTATAATCATAATCATAATGTTTATTAACATGAAATAGGCACATGTTGTTACATTAAGAAGTTTAAGAATTAAGTAATTATCAATTAAATACAATAGTTATTAGATTCAAGTGTCAAATAAAAACTATAAAAGATATTTAAAAAATCGAATTTTTCTATTGGTCATTACTGGTCATTACACTATGTACTTCTTTTTTTTAATTTCTTTTAAGCCAGTAACGATAGCCTGTCACTGTGCTGTCACCTTTGTTTACCTTTGAGTTCTTAATTTGAAGATGACATGAATGTAAATAGACAAAGGTTTTTCCATAAACAATGGACTTTTTTAAGATTTTGATGAAATTTTACAGGATTTGTTTGAGGATTGCTACGAATGTTATACTTCGAAGAATAACCCCAATCTCTTCTTTGTGATAAAAATGTCGCTGTTACTCTTCATTCGTGTTTTTCATTATCACTTGACATTGAATGGCATTGAGTCATTCTGTAAAACGTTAAACAGTCATTAAGCGTGACTAATTAAGTAGATAAGTAATACTTATTAACATTTTCCCTGTTCCAGTGTGGCAGATCTACCTCGCCATTCTGATCTGGAGTTCCGTGACAAAGATGGAGCGAGACGACACAGTCAAGTACGTGAGGGAAAGAGATCCTGCGTAGAAGTTCACCTCAAATCAGGCGTGGATGGAGAATCTACATACCTATATACCACCCTATACTCTGTCAATAAAGTCGTGATTTTTATTCTTGAGGATAGTTCTGTGATAGTTCACAGAGTTCCATAGGTTTATAACCAATGGGGCTACCAGGCTCTATGACATAAGCGGCAGTGGCGTAATCAATTAATTTCATGACTTTCTTGATGCATTATACTATTGTCATCGGTCTATAATTCCCACGATAACAGGGCTACGGTAGACCTATGTCAGGCCTAAAGTTTATAAATGCCTGAAAAGAAAAGCTGATTTTCAACAACATTGTGGGGCTGAATACTAATTGTAAAACACGGATAGGAATATTTACATATGCTTTGTAATTTATTCTGTGGCAAAGTTATGCATCTATTATTCATGCCGATATTTTTTTTCAGCGAAGAATATTTGTGGTATGTTGAATATCACGTAGGAATGATAGATTGACCTTTTTGATTTGTTCATCTGTTACCAAAAATAGTATGGATTCCAAGCCGAAAATCAGTAGAGGGACGGGAACCCATTAATTTGTAGATAATTTTATTTTCTGTATCTGCGCCTGTTTAAATAGTTAAATGATAATGTTGACCAAAACAGGTTTGGTCTTGAAGTGAAGTTTGTAATGCATTACAAACTTCACTTCTCTCATGCTCATATATTATTAAGTAATTGATTACTATTAATAACGTGAATAACATTTGTTGCAGACAGAGCACAAATAGGTACATAGACATGAGTGACTTTTAGGTAAATTATAACTTATAAAACAGCAAAATTTCAAAGAGGAATGTCAAAAACTGACACTTTCCTTCATTTAAATCCGATTTTTTACCAGTTACATATCGCTTCTCATACAAAAACAACAGATGAATTGCATTAAGCAGTGATATTTGACCTAATATTATATGAGTGCTTTATATTAGGTAGGGAAAGTAAACGTTGATGACTGATAAAGGCTAGGGATAGTATCGGTGCTATGTTAGGGAAATTAATCTTAATAAAGTTACAGAGAACGTAAAATTATATATTACTTATAATATGAAAAAGGATTTATGCAGAGATTTGAAGATTCAAATGATAGATGGAATTCCAGATGGAAATGATAGAGAAATATTTTTAATGTTTGATTTTTACTATTCACCCTTTCACCTGTTGATGAGTGAGCCAGACAGCAAATTTCGTAATCAGAGGGCCTACACCAAACCCCATCCAGTAACGTTACTAGAATATACCTGTAGCATCCAAACAAAAGAAATGACGGTATATGTGAAAAGGCGGGGATAAAAATTCGGTCGTGGATATGTTTTGTTATAATCCCTCAGACACAAGTAGTTGTAATTGGAAGCATCAATTCGTGTTTTAAATATTATTTTTTTCCCAAAAATGTTTTGGGCCCTCTCCAGACTTAGACGTTTTTTAATAATTTGAAATATTTTTATATTTAACGTTATATTAGGTATTTATACCATTTCCTACGTGGCGATGGCGACGTAAATGTACCAATATTTTTTTCTAAAAAACGACTTAAGTATACTTCATGATATTTTTTATATTTTATTGCTATTAGTGCCTTATTCAAGTGAGATATTTTACTCTAGATTTTAAGTTAATTAAGTTATGTACTAAGCAATTACCTTAAAAAATTTAAGTTACCGCACATATTGTTCATTCTGATATTGAGACTAAAATATATTTTTATATATCAGTGTTGTACCTATTTTATAAAATTATTTAGGAAAATACCGTTGTAAATGTATAACAGTTAAAATATTGTAAATATAATAAATGTGCAGAAGTTTTTACGTACCAATGAAATATTTTACGAATTGTTATGCCAAATAAAATTAATTAGAATGGTATTTAGTAGTTTTGGATTTATGGAAACATAATGCACACACAACACATTTCTTCAGCACACCTTTTCTTTTATCTTTTTATACCATTGGAACTGAAAAGATTAATAGGTTTTGTTAAGATGCGATTACCACGTTTCTAGAGCAAGTGGTAGGTAATACATGCCAATACTTAGTACCTAGGTAGGTCAATGTTAAACGCTTGTACAACAATGGTTTATTCAGAAACTTCAATAACGGGACAAGGATCTGCTGACCTAAGTATTTATAAGTTACTTTATTGAGGTTTGCTCGTTTTCGCTCTACGCTATGTCCGATCAGTTTATTTTGTTCAAGAGCCAGCAAACTCATCACGGGTTTTTGACAGAAAAATGTCAAAAAGCCACGTAGGTAGGTCTACTCATGTGACTATCTTAAGTTTTGGGATAAAGAAAAATTAAGATTAGATCTAAGTAATTATGATGCCGGTCCAAATCCTAAGCTTTGCATAATGTAAAATACGAGTACGTAACCAAATCCTAAACTTTGCATTAAAACTATAATGATTTAAAACATGACAAAGCGTCGTATTAGTTTTCGTACTAATAGTTTGTGCGAGCTAAACAAGAATAAAACGCAATGAAGTAAGTTTTCTTGAAAAAGTTTAATAAAGCCAGTTAATACATTTATTTACAAAATTACATATCTTATTCATATAGCGCCCGTTGTACGCGATCACATAATGTTTGTTGACTTAGAATCGACTCTACATAGATACTGTGAGTTACAAAAAGCGTCGAACCGAAGCTCGATTTAAATCATACCGCTCTGTCATTTTTCAATAGACAGAACCAAAATTAATTCAGTTCAATTCAAACCCTTCATTTCAGTTAAGTAAGTTATACATACAAAATTAGTCAGGTAACATAAATATTACTTACCTAGTACAATAATTATCTACTTAAATGAAGGATTACCTTTCGCAAGGATCAGCGCAAAAGTGGTGTAAACCCAGAATATTTCATTAAAAGATAAAATTTCGTTTACCTACATTGAGGAACTAAAGTTTTTTTTTACGGTTTTGGCGTAAAATATGCCATAACCGTAAAAAGTAAAGGATCATCCTATTATAGTGCCCATAACAGGGCAAACGCCTCCATCATAGAAATTAAGTCATCGCTACTATGATAGGATTAGGCTTAATCACGACGCTTGCTTAAGTCGTAAGGCCCAGACGCAATAGAAAATCATTATTTTATGCATTTTAAAAGGCTTTTGGGTCTTACGATGTTTTGCTAACCAAAACCGTGTCCAACAAAAAATAAATGTGTGTTACATCACTTTTGCACTAATAGCCTCATTTACGCTTTCTGTAACTCACACATTGCTTCCTTCACACGTTGTACCAGGTATCGCTGTACATAATCTTCATCAGTTTCTCGGACTCCCCTTTCTCCTCCTCGAGTTGCTTGTAGTAGCTGGCTACGACCATCAGCATGTAGAATCTTATTACTGAAAAAGGGTAAAGATATTTTGTTAAGTTTGTTAGATGATCCGTCTGTTCGGCTGCCCTCTAAACTATAAAATTCTATCAACCATTCTGACCAATAAATTGTGTTATGAATTTTGGAATTCCCTTAAAAGCGCTTGTAGGAGCACTAGCCTAGTGACGTCTTAATTAGCCTATCGCTCTAACTTTGCAACTCTATCTGCCGCACTCATATTATCATATTGACACTTATTTCAATACGCATAGAGACTACCGATACTTAAGTAATTGAACATTAGCTTAATTGACGTCTAACATTAGCTTAATTGACGTCTCTGACAGTGGCCGTTAATCTTTGGAACTAATGATGATAGAAAAATTAAAAGAGAGCTGTGATTCATACTTCAGAAACTTAACAATAAATAAATAAAAAAAGTCGTAAAATACCCTATGAACTGTGTACTTACACTGAGTAAGGAACTCGAGCATGTAAGTCAAGAGCGACGCGTCAGCGAAGTGGTTGATCATATTCATGGTGCTCCAGAAGACGAACAGCAGCAGGCAGACCGTCACCTGGATCGATATCCAGATTATCCAAGGTCTCATGAGTTGCGCTTTGTCCTAGGGTGGAAAATCATCATAATATTAGTTTCATATAAGGAGAAACGAATAAGGCGGTCAATACTAAAATCGACGTGTCTTCCTAAACACTTGACAACGGCGGAATCACACGAGCGGGTGTCACCGTGCGCGGGACTACTTAAGTCCGTAAAAAAAATAGGTGGCGTCCAATCGTTGCCTTTTTGATAACAATTGGAGCACAGTTTCCGGAATACCTTTACCGTGGAGAACGACGTTCAACGACCCAAAATAAGTATTTTTTTTAGCCTCCGATACGAGATGTCGTTATTTGTCTAGGTCTTGTGCAGCTTATCGCCAATCTCCTGCTTCACTAGGACAGTATATTTACTTACTCCACTGCCTCAGTGACCCAAACGGGTCTCAGTGACCCTAAACGGGTCTTGGCCTCGTACTTTTCGGAACAAGTCGATCCTGGGTCGACCAAACTACTACGAGTACTTGGTGCCTCTACATAACAGGTAGTAGGTATATAGGCTTTTTTTTACTTTTACTTACGGCCACCACACCGACTAACATCAGGGAGCTAAACACAAAGGTGACGGCGTGCGTGATGGTGACCACGATCACCAGCCCGAACAGAACCATGGTGGCGAACTCCCCTTGCTCCTGTGAGGGTATGACTGCTAAGGCGGCCGCGCATTGAGCTATGGCGAACACTGAATATAACTGTAAAAAAACAAATGATTTTGATTACTGATGGGACCCAATCACAACTGATTCGGAAGATTAGGAAGACTGTTGGAGGCCCACGCTTCGGCATGAATGGCGTCTCGACCACAGACCAGCGTGAAGCAGCGCCTGCGCTGTGTTTTACCATCCCGAATCACCTGATCCGTCTGCTCGTCTTAGAAATATGACCGTTATTCGAACTGAATTTTGATTCGAATCATATTATTGATTCGAATCATCCATCATAATTATACATTTCAATCGATGCTGATTTGAATAGTGATTCGAGTGTCAGCCCTGTGTGGTTGTAAATTTTCTCAGTCTTTAAAATATGTATCTAGGTAGGTACTTTCAGTAGGTATGAAACCAAATATACTCACTATGGCTATTAAAGCGGAGATAACACTTCCAAACTTCAGGGACAGGCATGCGAAACTACTTTGATGTCGGGGGAAATTTTCCATTGAAAATGGAAACTCTGAAACAACACATTAAAATAATGTAATAAGATTTAAAGTAGGTACATATAGATAATGTGAATTATTTTTTAAAAGCTCCCAAGAAGTTTAGGTAAAGGTAACCAGTCGGTTGCTCTAAGTAAATATTCCACACACATTTCACACTCAATACCTAAATGTTAACCAAAAATCCCCTACTGGGAAAGCATTATTTGATGGCCTACCTGCTTAAATAAAATTGTTGGCAGAATAACACAAGCCTACCTAAATAAGTCACCTATTTTTGCATTGACAACAAAACAACCAAAGTATGTATATACCACCAAAACATTGTTGAATATTCTACATTTATTTACGACAAACATAAAACTAGATACAAATAAACAATAGTTACTTAAAATAACTTCTGTATTTTCCTGATATACTTACTCGTACCTTGTAGATATCTGTTCATTGTAAGAATTTGCAAATTTAACTTATGAAGATAAGTGGCCATATTACTTCATTTATCTGCACTAGTTGACTAATTTGCATAACATTCAATAAGTACTCTAATACTACTAGTAGTGTTTGATTAACCCCGAGTTAATCGGAAAATTGATAAGTTGAAACCTAGATATCCAACTCGTATTAGCGCCTGAGTGTAATATATTATGTGACTAATCTTTACGAAGCAAGAATAGTTTTTGACTATGAGTTGCCGATAGGCGTTCAAAACTACTGCAGAATGTGAAGAAATAAATCATGTAAGTAGTAAAATAAATGAAGGCTCTGAATAACTCTAAATTAGAGCTGTGATAATGTAAACATTATCACCGCAGACAGTTTTTGTTAGATTCTTGAGTACTGATTTTGCACTGCAAAATTCAAACAGCACGCTGATATTTAAAACAACCTAGATCCGATTCAAATACCTAAACACACTTTCGAACTATTTAATCCTACAATTAAAAATAAAATGAATAAACACTGAATGAATAAAGACAGTTAAATTCATGCTAAATCATAAAAAATCTTAACAAAATTTGCATCTTACTTGACATCATTTTTTCTTCTGCCATTTTGAACACCATACTTCCTAAACTTTGCACTTATCTTCACTGTTTAGATGAGAACTGTCACTTCAACAACTAATCGTAACTATTAAGTATTTATTAGTTATTGTTTATGAATCGTGGCCTCTGCGCAGTGAGCTCGTAAGATAATATTTCCGTTTTTTGGAAACACTCGGCTGTTTGTCTGGAATCAACTGATACGCGAGCGGTTATCAGTTGATGCTATTAATCATGCCCCTGATAATACGAATCTTATCAGGGGGCATTATCAAAATTACTAAAAGTTGTAGCACAAGCAGATAAAAATCGAGCCTTATAAAAATGTACCTAGGTTTCTAAAAAAGGTTTTAACTAGTATAAAAATAAAATACGTAGTTATGGATAGACATCTACTATAGATTTTAAGCAAGCTACATAGGTACCTTTTTAGGTAATTCTTTTTTTGTGATAAGTGGCAGACGAACAAAAAGAATAACTGATGATAGGCGCCGTCACCCGTCATACAAGAACAGTATCTAGTGCGTTGTCAACATTATTTTGAAACTCCCATCCCCCAGGATTGGGCCTCCGGTACTCTCACTCACTCGGCCAAATACAGCGTAGGCGCCGCTTTCATGCCGATTTCCTGTGAGACCGTGTAACCACTCTGATAGAGCCAGACCATTCATGCCAAAGCATTCGTAGCTCTCCACTGTCAATTTGTTTATGAAAACTTTATCCAAATGTTAAGTTACTTTCATAATAGATACATACTTTTTGGGATGGGTCTTAAACAAAAAAAAGCACTTTAGAACATTTCACAATTTTAATTAGAACACAGTCAGTCACCTTATTTAATAAGATGCATTTGGTGAGAAATTTTGTAACTAAATATATTACAAACCACTTTAAAACTAGGTAACTATTCTACTGACTTAATTTTACGGCCGCTGGGAAGACGTGAGGCAATGGATAGCCTGTATAAGGAATAATTTATTGGTGGGTCCTATAAATGACGGACTGAGATATGTCTTAAATAGAATATAGCACCTAGCAGTAATATATTAAATAACCCGTCAATATATTTAACAAAACATTTAGTATCTATGCAAGTATCTATTTACAATATAACGTAGCAAACAATAAAACTTCTTAAATACATAATTAACTTCCAAACTCATTAATCTATCTATGGCATACTCCAAATTCAAATTTTATTCAATAAGGATGTTCAATGGCATGACCATGGGATTGCACGACCGTCTGCCCGTAAGCACTTGCTGATCCGTGAACCACAGCAGAAGATCCCACCACAGCCGGCGCTGCCACCACACCCGGCCCGCTCACCACAGCGGGACCCACTAGACCTGGTCCCACTAACCCAGGGCCTCCGACTAACCCAGGTCCCCCGACTACCGCAGGTCCAACAGCTACTGGAACAGCATGCGGTACCCCCACTGGAACTGGGGCTGGGACGGGGACTGCGTAAGGCTGTGGGACTGGGATGCCTACACCTTGTGTGATCGTGACAGGGACGGGGTGAGCTACTGGGTAAGGGAAAGGCCGGTCGACTGGGACGGCGATGGGTCGCGGGATGATGTGGGCAACAGGGTGCGGGACGATGACTGGGACGGGGCGGGGCTGGTCGACTGGGACGCCGACGGCGACAGGGTAGGGCACCGGGCGGGGCACGCTGATGGGGATGGGCTGCGGCACGGGCACGGCCACGCGCGTGTGGTGCTCGGATACTGTGTGGTGGACGGGGTAGTGGCCTGAGTCCAGTGGTGGTCCGGCGAGATGGCGCTTCGTCAGCACAGAACTTTGAGAGTGGTGGAAACAGAGGAACAGAAGAACCTGTAACAAGAGTTTCGATTAATTGCTTTGTAATACTTAGGAATTACCATCATCTTTAAGTTTTGAGAAGATTCAAGATGATGCAGTAGGTGGTACCAAAATAGCTGCGTATTGTTTGATGCAAAATTTATTTTTTATTTTATTTGGTTTTGAATTTGAGTTACATTTTAAGAATCAGGGATTTGTTGGCAATTTAATCTGATAATTTGAGTTTACTTTAAGTAAGAGTGGATGACAACTGTTACTACCTAGGCTATAACGTAGTCTCATACACCCAAACTCAATCTAATTCTGTACAGCGAACCTAACAGGGATCGAATTAGGTATCACTAGGTCAATGACCTAAACCGATTTCTTATGAACAGATGACACTTACATAAATCAATCGAGTCATTTTGTGTTATGGAGTAGACCTAGCAAGCAGAGGCGAGGAAGGAAAGTGGCTGGGCGCGGAAAGTAAAGGTATTTATAACGTCACACATGCTACACACTGCGCGGCGAGTGCGGAACCGGGGTCTGCTTACACCCTGTATGAGGAGAAGAAAGCTGCTACGACTTATGAGGAGATGATAATACCACATGAACAAACAATTACAAACCACTAAATGTCAAACACTACCACTAAATGTTAAATGTCAATTTTCGAAGAAGAAATATTAGATCTTATTATGGCAATAAATTTTATCATCCTCGTACAGCGTCTTCTAAAAAGTTGTCAAAGTTTTGGTGTTGGGCGCAAGGTGGTGTCATTTATTTGTAAATACTATCCACGTGTCGTGACCATTAGGTGCGCATGCTCTTTGTAGTATAAGAGTCGTTTATACTCTTTGATTGTTACTCTTCTTTCAGTTCCTGAAGGCCATTAATACATACTAGACGTGATACCAAAATTCATATAGCAGAATCATTATTAAGTCACTAAATTTGTTACGAAAAAAAAATTAAAACTAGACTAGTGATTGTTTTACCTAACAAAAAAATACAGGATATCTAAAGTACCTACACAATTCAAAATCGAATAAATTCCAAAAAAATCTCATAACAAAAATAAACCATAAATACCGGTTCATTACTCGTTCACACGTGTATCTTTCTCCGATGCAACCAACTTAAAACACCCCAGTTGTTTTAGTTTTGGGTTTTAAAACGAAGACATCGCAGTAGCAGCTCTATGTATTTACTTTCTTCACTCCAATATTGAACAGCCGTACGAACTAGTTGGGCGTAGGCAGTTAGCGCTAATGTATAGAACTAGATCTGGACTAGACCTAGTCGTCACATAACCGACAAACCGCTGTTACGCAACCTGCCTTTATTGATTCGTTTGTATCTTTCAAGCGGGATTAGTGGTTTAGTACTTGCTTCTGAATTTATGCGCATATGATGTACCGCCTAGGTTGTGTTACGAAATATTGGTTACCTTAGATACCTGTACCTACTTACTACTTCGAGTTTTGTAAGTTGGTATGACTAATTAAAGGCAAAATGGTATGTTATCTAAAACGGCACTTAATTTTTTTCTAATGTTCTTACGTGTAAGACCAAAAATGCTCTCACTTAAGTCAAATATAAAATTCTATGTTATTCACATAGGCTGTGCAAATCTAGATAAAGGTCGGAAACAGTCTTCCGAGTATTACCTATATAGATATGTTTTGCCATTTAGCCTGAAAAACAGGCTCTATTTTTAATCTTATTGTAATAAGTTTAAATGTATATAATTTCAGGAATTTGTTTTTGATGTTATTGTAATAATTTTGAATAGATATAATTTTGTAAAATTATTTTCTGAATAAAAGAACTGAAATTAACTGAATTCTGAGCGCAATCTAACCCACAGTTTGAAAAACTCTCCGAAACTTGGCGGTTTCCTCTTATATTTCGTCAACGTCATACTGTAAATGAAATACCTAAGTAAATTTATTTGCACAATTTTAGGTGGTAGGTTACATTGGTCTTAAATGTTTAATTTATCTCGCTAAAATATTGCTAATTACCAGGCAAACAAAACTTAAAATTTAAAATTATATTCATCTTACTATCCTACAGTTTAATTCCATTCCTATAATCCATTTAACAAATGCAATAATCCTTTATAGGTACAACATAGTTAACGTTTACCTACATGTAGTTAATAAACTTACGAAATAGACTAATGAACATGAAACATAATTCAATTTGATAAACGAACTGGTTAAAAAGTAACAAGATGACCATGTCAGTTATTTTAATGGCGGTTGGTGTGAATGCTTTTCCTAATCCACTCAATTAAGGCAAGCATGTGAGATTTAAAAAACTACGCCCTAAAGAAGCAGTTGTTACGTAGCGACGAAGTTCGGTAGGAATGTGGTCTAGTCTCCTTCAGGGCTGGCATCCTAAAATTTTTTAACCTACGACGCGAAAACGACGGAATGTAATACGTATGATATGTCTAGTCGCCTCTTTGTCTGTTTGTGGCATCGTAACTTCCGAACGTATGAACCGATTTAAATTTGAAGTGAGGAGTAAGAACAATTCTAATTTTGAATTTAAATCTGTTTGATGAATGAAATTTAAGCTATGTTTGATGGGCGCCGATTTAAGATAGCCGCCGCAAAAAAATGTAGTAAGTATTCGGGCGTTTTAAATTATTAAACCATGAATAACTTTAGTCTCCGTTTTTACAAACCTAAAAAGTCTTGACAAGCATGCCCATCTGATGGTACTTAAATGTTAGGTTAATTCAGAAACACCGTGGAAGAGATGACTCTGGATCCAGAATCCAGATATACTTTTAGAGAACTTATCGTGCCGTCTACTCGTGCGATTTAAATAGATTTTTATTCTTTTACTAGTGGCCCGCCCTCACTTTGTTTCGGAACAGTAATTCAACTGTCTATCAATAGATGGCGCGGGGCGTCGATTGCATCGTGCTAGTGTTTCGCCTTTTCGATTTGTATATAAGGTTTGGCGATGTCTATAGAGAGTGAGTCTAGAAAGTACCTAAAAACATCAGATGATTAATGACAATTTAATTCGGCAAACAATAATTAGACAAGTAGCAACCTTAGTTTCATAAAAGGCAAAGATATTTTCCTCGTGTTTTACCAAGTCTGCCGCGTCCAATTTATTGCTTGTAGTCATTTCTAAACAATGTGTCAAGTTTTGCCGAGATATGTGTGGTTTCGTCACGGAACCGATTGCGGTGATGAGGTGATGGAATCTGGACAGGGCATATAATGTTACCAGAGTTTGCTCTCTTCCCAGGGAAAGCATAGATGTATGATCAAAGAGTTATTTAGAAACATTGCATTTATAACTATTGACTGACCGGATGGCACTTTTGGTAGTGACCCTGCTTCATACGCCGTGTGTTCATAGGTCGTGTGTTCGGTCCCCACCCTGCACAAACATTCGTGTCTTGAACGTAGTGTTCAGTGCCTGGGTGTATGTATTTAAGTATTACATTTGAGTAAGCGTAGTGTTGGACGCCCTACGACAAGGTAGGATGATGACATTCGAAGGCTGGCTGGAGTGGGCTGGATGAGAGTGGCCGAAAATCGGAAGCAGTGGCGTGCATTAGGGAGACCTATGTCCAGCAGTGGACGAGTGTGGGTTGCTGATGATGATGATTATATTTGAGTTGCTTCTGTTGTCTGGTATCTGTATCACAAGAACACGGAGTTACGGAGTTTATTACTTTAAGGAGTTAGGTCAAGGTCATAAGATGTTGGGAGAATTCATTAAAAGTATCAGCCTTATACTGTCCCACTGCAGGGCAAAGGCCCCCATCATAGAAATCAAGTCATCGCTACTATGATGGGATTGGGCTTAATCGCAAACCCAAACTATGTTCGAAAAATTCGAAACATACTTTTGCTCGACTTTAGAATCTCACCTAGGACCCCGAGATCATGGTCCGGTACCTACCTTAAACCACTAGGCCAACGAGGTGTTAATATTTATTTATAACAATTATAATTCACTAATTGCTATAAGACACACTATGAAGAACGAAAGAAACCAGGAAAAGAAACATTATTTATTGTAATTAATTTAGTTACAAATACAAAAAAATACGACGCATCGCATGTGTAACATGTTCCAATCCAGGGCAGATTTCTGTATTCAATCCTTGCCTTCTGGGTCAACTGCAATAAGCAAATTAGTATGCCCAGACGCATCTATTATGTATACATTATAGTTAGCCGTATAATGGAGATCACTCAGTGGCACGTTTAGTATGGACGTTACTATACTGCATTAGAATGCAACTTGTGGACCGCATTTGCTCAATGGGAGATCACGGAAGATGATAGCTGAAACGGGCAAATGTGTCAGCACACATGACTCACATTTGCCGAGCCTACTTTCTTTCTAACAAGGATGATTTAGTCGTACGAGTAATTCATCATCATCATTGCAGCCAATAGACGTCCACTGCTGGACATAGGCCTCCCCCAAAGTTCTCCACACAGATCGGTCCTGTAGCCACCCGCATCGAAGGGACTCCCGCGACCTTCACCAGATCGCCGGTCCACCTGGTGGAAGGCCAGCCACGGCTGCGGCCACAAATAAATAAATATACAGTTACTCCTGGTTACTCTCACATGCATCAAAAGCTGTTGCTTCGGAACCAGGGCCAGGGGAAGCTACGCTAGGACCTCATATTGCAAGTTTTGCTATGAAATAATCAGAAGACCCTAAGGTAATCAGAAGATCTGAAGGTGAGAGCCACGGTTTGGCATGAACGGGTCGGCTCGTAAGGAGTGGTACATACAACGGCCTCACAGAAGACCGTCCGTGTAGAAGCGCTGCATTTTGTGAGTAAAGGTATCAGAGCCCCTATTGGGAAGAAAGGAGGTAAAAGGTTGGCAGCGCACTTATGACTCTACTGGTGTTGCAGGTATCTATGGGCGGCGGCAATCACTTACCGTTAGGTGGCTCATCTACTCCGCTGACACCTATCATATATTATAAAAAATAAATATGATGGAGGCCTTTGCCCTGAAGTGGCACATTAAGTAAAAAGGCTGATACTTAGAATAATTATTATTCTAAGGGCTGATACTTACTAACATAAAATTTAATATTGGACTCAAGGGAGGGCATTGATTGACAGAGACAACACCAGTGTTCTAGGTGTCTATGGGCGACCGCGACAGCTCACTCACTTCTCCATGATCCATCTACATGTCATTTAAAAAAAGGAAAAGATCATGATTAAACACATCAATAAACTATGAGAATTTCCTACAAAAAGGCAGGTAGAGGCAATTATGTATGGCGATCATTAAGGAAAAAGTAAAGCCCTTAAAAAACCAGGAAACATACGCCATTAGGATAAGCTGCGCTTACGCATTATCCTGTCAGATTCCGGCTGCCGCGCGCAGCGTGATGTATGGACAATGGTTGCGCAATGGAGCCGCCATGTCTCGCGGATGCAGTGCTGCCAACCGCACGGTTAACAGTAGGTTTAATTTGGGACTGAAACTGCGCAAGCTAAACTAGATTACGTAATGGCGCTAGATGTCGTTACTAATGACGTAGGTACTCTATAGGTCCCCCTCCCAGACAGATGAGTGCGACCGGGCAGCAGGCAGGCCCTTCGGGGTCGAAGACCGCCCCAACAGCACCTTGTCGGGAGGCCTCCTCTCCCGAAGCACGACACCGTGCCACAAGATGGCACGAGAAGCAGCCCGGGTAAAGGGTTTACCCCGTACGCCCGAACCGCACCAAGGTGCGATGAAAACAACACACAACACACACACTCTATAGGCAGTTTTGTACCTTAGCTGAAAAAATCCTGCGTTATTTCCTAGCAACTGGGGCCAATTTAGGATGTTTTTTTTTATTGGCTCGTGTCTTGGTATACAACAAGCGTTAAACAAGGCATTACCTGTACTTTTACAGGTAATGCAAGGTTTAACGCTAGCTGATCGGTGTGAGTTTTGACGCGTTTATTATTAAATGGTTATAATATTTTAATTGGATTTCTCAAAGAGTATTTGATAATACAGCACTATATGGGTAGGATAACTTTTGCCATTTGCGTTAAAAATTCTTAGAGGACATTGATTTTTTATCGTAATTAAAGCTATCTAGTAAACTATTATTACATCCGTTAGCTTTTTTACTTTTTTTGTGTGATAGGTGGCAGACGAGCAGACCACCTGATGGTAAACGATTACCGCCTCCCAACCCTGCAACGCCAATGCCGTAACGGCATATGGAGTTGCGTCAACAGACGAGTCATATGTACAACTGTCATGCCACTTGACATACGCCACCTACCCTAAATTAGGACTTTCCTAGAAGTTCCACAAGTTTTCCTCCACACATAATAATTAGCATTACTACCACGGTAATACTTCCTCAGATCCAAGAAAAGAAGCCTTAAGGTCCTTTATATAGGGGTGTGTGGAATGCGCTGCTATGTTTGTCAAAGTGCAGACGCTGAGGTGCGGCTCTTTATATCGTTTTTATTGCATTTTCACCGAATGACATAATCAGCTCACGCCGACAGCTCGCGCGCTCATATTTGGTTCGTTGTTCTAGTGGGCTATTCTCAAATTCTAAATTACGTACATGAGAATATTTTATACGCTAATTCCACATAATGTAATTCCACACAATATGAGAAAATTTGTAATGATGACAATATCTCTTGGCTTATAGGAAATTCTTATTAAATATAAATCAGCTAGTGGACTGCTACCTCTTCGTTTCGGGATTGCTTTGAGATAGGTACAACAAAGCAATAGATGACGCTAAATATCGATTAAATGGCGCAAGTGTTGTCTTTTCGGATTAACTAAAACCTTTGCTGTTGTCTATACAATTTACCTGTTTATAAAAAGAAGATATTAATCAACAAAGGAAAATCCCCATTGATGACTTTGGTTCACATGGGGAAGTATTTTTGTTTAAATGAGCCACAGAATTCCATCTATTTACTTATGTAAGTCATATATATTTAATTATAGGTTTGTAATAAATAAATTATTGCAATATTCTTTGAATCTTTGAATCGTATGAATTTGTGGCAGGTCGCAGAGTGGCCCACGCATGCGCTGCAGGCACGCGCGAGGATTAGCTGCAAGTGTCAACGTGCGCACGCGCTCGCGATGCCAGCCGCTATTAGCTCACTGTATCGATTATACTGATATCAATATGTGAGAAGTCTTACATAACGCCTGCGGGTTTCTTACACTCGTTGAGACGGCCCTTTTTATTGATATGCACTGAAGAAGTTAACAACCATAAAATTCCATCCTCTAGGATTTTTTTATGATATAGGTGGCAGACGGATCACCTGATGGTAAGCGGTTACCGCCGCCCATGGACACCAGCAACACCAGTGGTGTCACAAGTGCGCTGCTTACCTTTACCTTTGCTACTTGCTTTAGGATATCGCAAAAATATACTTATTTAGACCACGTCGTCAAAGTCAAACTGTCAAATATAGGATGACGTCTAATTTTAATTCTTTTATTTTACCATCTTTTTAAATATCATGGGCAACGTCAAGGCTTAGGTATAAGTGAACCGAAAAAAACGAAATACTAGCGCGATACAATCGACTCTTAGCTCAGATATATAAAATTAAATAATAATAAGTATCTGTTTTGCCATTTTCAACTAGTAGTTCATTAATTATGCTATTTTCTGACTCAATTAAACTTCAAATCCAATTATAAGATCTTTCACAACTAAGCGAACACAACTCGCGGACACTAGTCAAACTACTCACTATGCAAAATAATGTACGTATAGCCACAGTCCTTGGATCTCGGTACCCACCGTGGAAAGTAGAGCATCAGGCATTCCTCCTACACGGAGAGCCCTCCCCTTCACTCCCGAAAAACAACCTTACTACCTACCAATTAAAATTGATCTTCTATCCACTTGCCACATGGACCTTAAGACCTTTGTCAACGCATGTTTGATCTAGATCTAAGGAACTGTGGGAACGGTGTCCCTTTCAAACGGTGATATTTATGTTTCCAATACTATAGATTAGTCATTAATATGCAGACTCTATTTTGCCTTTGAACAGAACTATCGACAACTATTTCTTGATTGAGTTATAGGTCAATTGTATAAGGGATAGTGATTGCTAACAAGTAAGCCTCGTGAATTTATACGTTTTTTAGAAACTATGAACTGAACATGGATGGTCTTTATTTGTATGAAGTTGAATCTGTATTATTACAATGTAGTAGATAAGTGTACACCATCAGCCTCATCTCACCATGTTAGTCCCGGCTACATGAGAACAGAATTTAAAAAAAAACTACATTTTAGTGGAAGACCTGTCTGGCCAGATTTTGATTTTGATCTACGAGTTTAAGAAAATTTGTCGATAAAATTTTCAAATACCCAAGTCACTTGACCGACTTTGTATGAATTTTTTTCGACAATACCTATTTAAAGTATTGAGTATATAAAATTTCATACCTTACCTAGGCTGGTCCTATATAATGCTGAATTATATACATTGCCGGTGACATAGGCATGTCATCATCATATACTGCCCTATTCCCAGGTTATCTGGGGTAAGTAAAATAAGTTAAATGAGCAAATAAATATTTACAAATGAGAAAGAAACAAAAGATGGTAAAATATGCCTAGGTATTTAGTTTTGTGGTCTATTTGGACTAGCCCTATCGCAGAGTAAATGCCAGCATCTGACAAAACAATAGGCAGGGCCAATCCCTGATCCCAATCAGTATCGAAGTTGCACAAACACTGTCCGATTCCCATTGTGAGGTCCAGGCAACGCTGAAACCTCCAGATTAAGTCTTATGACATAACATTTAGATATTATTTACAGTTAAACAACATTTTATAATGTAAACTAAACTTTTTACAAAGAGTTCTTGTCTATTTGTTGAAGGAGGCCTTCATCAAATTGGTTGAGAACTAGAGAGTAAATGATGAATTTCTAACTATAGGTACTTTTGGAGAATAGTTTTGTTGTTTTTCAACAAAATGTCGAATTTGACTATAAATGTCGACCAGATTTATGGCATCGTACTTACGACATTTTAAGCATCTGGTAGGTAGCTAGGTATCTATTACTCAATTTAGGGATCTGGGTAAACCTTTACACTTAACTGGGCGCTGGAGTTACGTAACAATAGTTAGCGGCTGCAATTTTAAGTGGCCCTACAAACTAATTCGATAGTTGGTTAAGACTTTCTAGTAGGGATGTGAAAATATTTATATTTATTTTTCTATATTTTTGGCGAGCATTCAGAAACAGCTAAGTTCAGTGAATTTGAAAATTCGCCTTCTACGAAAGGTTGTGGTTTGATACGAAAATCTATTGATTTGATTGAATTGAAACGATCAGTTTATTCAAAATATGAGCGTATTTCAACTATTTGCTCAGCTAAGAGTGGCCAGTTTTTTAAGACGTGTAACTAATAAGACCCACTTTCAACGTCTAGGAGTCGTAAAAGTGCAGCCGTTTCTTTGAAATCAAGTGAAAAAGGGAACGAAAAATCGGGCTACCCGTTAATTTTATAGCTTGTCCTATTGAATAGGTATGATACCTATTCAATGAGAGAAGCTATAAAATTAACGGTAACTATTGCAACCAAATAAGAAAACACATTTAAATTGGCAAATATGAATCAATACGACTTTGTCTGAAGGAAAAAATCTACATCATCATCATTTTCTCCAAGAGACATGCACTGCTGGACATAGGCCTAAAATCGATATACCTATTTAAAACATAATTTTATGTACCCACAATGTGACATCCCTATTTTCTTTACACATCTTTATAGAACCGCGATGAGACGATAGCTCGGCATGGCGGTTTGCTTACGTGCATAGAACGTCACTATTAAGCCTTTTTGGAATTCGGTCTGTCCTTATGTCTGATACATAAGAGCTATTTTTGCACTCGACCTGACTTGACTCGAAGAATGATAGTTTGAAAGTTTTTTTCTTTTGTATTGAATCTTAAAGAGCTCAAACGGGGGAGTAAATTTTTACCGTGACTTTATTTTTGGTGATTATTATGTGATATGTGAAATTTGTCTAAATTTGTAAATAACAAAAGAATATAAGAAAACCTCATGTTTTATACATACCTACCTGTTAAGAATGGCGCCCGCAGTAACATGGCCATTGAAAAGACATCAACGCACGCTTTACCCAAAAATGTATTTGTTTTCATTCTACTTACCTACTTTATTGCACGAACGTGTTTCGTCGAGTGAGTGAAGGTACCGGAGGCCTAATTGGGAGGAAAGGGGGTAAAAGGTTGGCAGCACACTTGTGATTCTACTGGCGTTGTCTTATGGGCGGCAGCAATCGCTTACCATCAGGTAATCCGCCTGCTTGTTTGCCATCTATCAAATAAAAAATCTATATTGGCCCGTTGGTTCAAACTATTCATAGTGCAAAAACATACTGCGCCGACCCCAGATAACCTGAGAACAGGGCAGGGAAATGAAGATGATTGGCCCGTTGGTCTAGTGGTTTAAGTACCGGGCCGTGATCCAGGGGTCCCGGGTTCGATTCCCGGGTCGAGCAAAAGTATGTTTCGATTTTTTCGAACATAGCTCGGGTTTGTGATTACCAATCCGCATTAGGCAAGCGTGGTGATTAAGCCTAATCCCTTCACAGTAGTGACGACTTGATTTGTATGATGGAGGCCTTTGCCCTGTAGTGAGACAGTATATAGGCTGATACTTTTACATATTAAAGAATGCCATGACACGTTCGCGCGTGGTGTATAGCTGTTCTTCTTGATGACACCTAACTATAAAATTTCTATTGTATAATATTTGTGTTAATATAGTACTTATAACCTTTTGTAGGTTTATTATACACTATTAAGGCTCTATAGCAAAACCTCTTCCTTGTAGATATTACAAATTTTGTAACTGGCTCGATAGCGCAGTTGGTATTGACCCACACTCAAACACCATGAGTCGAGAGTCGATACCCACTCTGGACAAACATAACGAACACTTGTTGTTGTTTGTATTTTATAATAATGTCATCGTAAAATAGTCTGCAATCTACAAATACAGGGTTATTTTTTAAACACCGGCATCCTTCAAACCACCCTTTCTACTAACCATCCTGAACAACATTTCTTCTAAGACTTTTCGAAATTCGTTGAAAAGTTTTACGACTCCCCATACAAAATGACCAGACATCACCGATTTTGTATGAAAACTTGAATGTTTTTTTCGCGAATTTACAAAAGTCAAAGTCATTCACAAATTTGGTTCTACTTTTAGGTACTTTGCCCTGTTGTAGTTGGTCCATGGTCCATCATCATCATCATCATGTCAGACCAATTGAGGTTGAGGTTTAATTAGTTAATAATACTGGTGTGCTGATCATTTACAGAACTGGGCAACGTATTAAAATAGATCGCATTTTCTGTTGGTGAAGATGACACACAACCACCTGTTGTAGGTTCATACCTTTGTTTCTGTGCAATAAAAGTATAAATGCATTCATTAATTCATCACTCCAAATTATAATTTAAACGTTACTACATATTTTTACCTACAATTGTCAAATTTCTTACAAAATATTACCAAAAGACTAGTTTTAGTCACCATACACATTTAGATAGTATCATGTGCGATGGTCGATAGCGGCGCGGGCGCCTTGCCTCACTCGGGATCAGTTTCATTTCACCAGACCATTGTGAAACTGGTCTAAACGCAACACCGGCTAATAATAAAATTGTTATCGCCGTCCTGTTTATTGTTTAGGGTCTTAGCATAAACGTTATGTGTTTTAATTAAATGTACGCAAACGAGATTGAGGACGACCAGTGCCGATGACAGCATTGAACAGATGATGAGAAAGACTGAAATGAGACTAGCGTATGACCGAAGTGAATGGCAAACAAATGAAGTCTGAAGTTTATAATCTGCAGTGCAGACATGCTTTTAACAAACCTCTAAAACTATAAATGTTTAGGACCCGCCTGGCCGATATTACATGTCATGTTTTTAGAGTTTTAAGTTGAAATACTCTTAAAAAATATACTCATGAGCACATGATAGGCTTTCACAATTATGTACTTAGGTACTTACATACGGTATACAGATAAGGGTAGGCGTTTTATTTTAAAATTTAGGAGCTTTTCTCTTGTGAAATGCCAGTGTGTATCCAATATCTCCAAGAAAACTAAATGCATGCAGTACATTATGAAGTCCACGGGAGGATATCCTACCAAAGTTTTTCAACATAGCCAAAGCCAAAAAACATTCTCACAGTAATTAACTATATCTAGTTGATACAAAATTCAAATCGCGGATGTTTGCGAAACGCTGACCCATATTATACGAGATACACAACGCGGGATTTATGCCAAAATTATGCAACTGCAGTTTGCGGTGGTCCGGCTACATCCTATTAACCATAGGGCCGGGTAGGCCTATGGTACCACAGTGAAAAGTTACCAGTGAAATGAGCTGCCAACTCGGTCAAAAAAAATATTTGCGTAACACAAGGCACAACACATTGCAGACAATAACTACTTAAAATCACTGAAAAAGAACAAACTGAAAAAAACAAAAGAAAAAAATACGTACATAAAAATAATTATAAAACAAACCGTAACAGATAAATCTAAATAAATATAAAAATAAAGAAAATAAAACAAATATACTCGTCGTACCTAGCTTGCCATATTTTAGATCACTAGCGTTAAGAGTATCCCGTATAGAAACTGAATGAAACGCTTGGAGAAAAAAAGAGAACATAGAGACTACCTGAAGCATAGTTCTATGTCTAGTTAGACATAGACCTAAGGAAAATATTTTCACTAGTGCCTTACTGTGATACCTATTGAATCAAAGTTGCCAAAAATATGTGATTTCGCACTGCAACAGCCTTCAGACTAAAGTTAGGCAAATGTACAGATTAGCTTACCGCCTCCTATTTTATATTTTGTAAGAAGAGCAAAAATAATAATTACATTTGGTAATATTGTATTACGAGTAATAAGCTCCTTTTGAATCCTACGTCTCTTTCCATTATGTGTGACAGCTGGTCGGGGTACCTACATACTGTTTTAGATCATAACATCCGAACCAATCTTGCTACTGGGAATATCTTAACTGTGATATGATAATATGAAAGACAATTTGTCTGTCTCGCAACCTTTCTAGCGCTTGTCAGGAGTGCCTTATACCCGGTAATCTAATTTACCTACCAGCTAGGTGTTGTGCCGTTTCCCACCTTAAAAGGTTGCAAAACGTTAAACCTCTGAACCATATTAAATTGCTTAGAGTAAGAATTAATTTTACTTGAATAAATTGTTTCGTCATTGTATCCCCTTTAGCCCTTGTGTTCGGATATCAAACAACAGAGGTACCTATTACAAATAGGTATAAATAAAAAGATAATTTTATAACATCCAGATCCTAACCAAATATTGTAGTGTTCATCACATGAATATTTGCCCAGGGTGGGGATCGAACCTACGACCTTTGGATTATGAGGCAGGATAACTTCCACAAGCACTATCAGGGCCAGCCAACGCCTATAACACTTATTAGAGCCTATATCCGTCACACAAATCATTACTAAAGATCATTTATATAAGTAAGTGTTAGTAGCGGAAAGTATAATATACATGTATGCAATATATGACTGATTAAAGCTATTTAGCCGGGCTAGGAATACTACCTGTATTTCCATTGAAAGCTTTTCCATGCTTCATACATTCACAGACCTTGAACCGCGCTGCGATACTGTGGACTGCTACTTTATACGACCAACTAATGTTTTGTTTTGAGCGTGAGATGGGATGCAATCGTGAAATGCCAGACTGCAGATAAAGTGTTAACAGGGTAGCATCATCATTATCATTAACAATACATGCTCACTGCTGGACATAGGTCTCGGCCAAGATTCTCCACACAGATTAGTTCTGTGCCTCCCGTACTTAAGGTTTTCCTACGACTTTTATTACCTAATGCACCATCAAGCTAATCATAAGAAAATCATAACGAGAGAATGCTAAATATTTCAATCTTTTTAAGTACTAAGTCGCCCTTTCCTCTCTTCTAAATTGTGTTCCCCTAACAGGATCCATAAGTGTTCTAACAAACCAACTACTGTTTTTGGCAGGCTTCTTGTTTAAACTTGCCGAGGTCTTTGTGGAAATGTTTATATAGGAAATATAATTAAATTATACTAGCCAGCTCATGAAGACCTGTATCTCTCGCAAATAGTTCTAGGAACAAATCCATTATTACCAGTAGATCAAACGGAGACAGCTCTAGATAAGATGGTCGGTGGACTGGAGTAGTAAAGTTACATTAGTGACCAATATTAGCCGTTATGAGAAATGTCTAAACGTACTACAGAGGATTTAAACCTATGTATTTTATTTTCAGACTTATTGTTTTTTTGTGTGTGTTACTGATAAGGCAAGCGGATATAAATACGATACGATTTTAATAGGGTAGGTAGTATAATACCTTGTAAGAGAACATCGAAGATGTTCTTGTTAATTTTTCGCTCGCGTTTAGACCCGGGTATATAAGCCAACGGACCTCTGATAAGTAGGTACCACCATGGAGACCCATAAAGTGAATCCGCCCGACGCCCGTCTATTGATGATCAATCGATTTGTTATGGTAAAACACCCTAAAGGTTACAGGAGTCCACAAATGGCCTACTTATGTTCAGCAGTGTATATTTAGAAAGAAAGAAAGAAAAAACGTTTATTTGGTACTTAAACTTATAGCTATGAATACATATAGAAAATATTAAATTATGTACTTAAATCTCAGGATAAACTTAAATACAGTCCGGTAAGCACCAAAATGGTCTCCGCTCAGCATATAGTTGTAGCAGCTAGGGGCATGCTACAACGACTGGTTTTCAGCGGATGCCATGAAAAACACTTACAAATTCCAGGTAAGAAGTGAATACTATAAAATTATATTTAGATATTTTGTTTAGATGTTTAGTGGTAAATATGATGATGATGATGATGGTGATGACACATGAATAAACGAATTACATCTTAACATGTTTGCATAACCTAGATCAATTAAATTTAGTCCCGAAATGCCCCAATAACCGTAACTCCTCGTTACAGATCTGTGGAGCAGTGTCGCAAAACTCGCGTACGGCGTTAAAATCCATCGCAATAGTGGGGTAGTAGACACCAAGCCTTATATAAGTCCCCGGGAGAGACCGCGGCACACATGACTAGTGGACGCTGATGTGTGCGGTGATCCTTACATCAATTGTATAGTGTTGTGATTGTGTTACAGTTTCAGAAAATGAAGGCTTTTGTAAGTGTAACCTCTATTTCTGAAATCAATACTGACCTATATTTAGCGGTCCTGAAATATTTTAGGTCCACTTGTGTTTGGCAGGATTATGCACTTTGATTTCGAATTACTTATTTGTTAACAAGGAGCTTTATTAATTTTTAAAATTTCTTGGGCCAAATATGATTAACGATTAACATCGTGGCGTTAATTTAGTTATTTTGGGAATAACTATCACGGAATTAATTGATTAATCTTCAACATCGGGCGGAAGCGGACCTAATTAAATTAAAAGTATTAGGATATGCATAGATGATGCAGTGGATTGTTGGTTTAGTTTAGGTTAAAATTACGAGTTTAACCATTAGTTAAAGTAATTTCTTAAATAAGCCATTTAGATAACGAGATATGTCATCATTTTTTTCCTGCTCAATCTTGGCGTCATTTTTCAAAGCAAACTACTTAATCAATAGATGGTTGATGAAGAAAATCTTTAGAGAATAATCGAAATCATAATCTTATCATATATTTAATTAGCCCGTGTAAGTGTGTCGGTAGGTATTTGTATCTTTTTATTTTGAGATTGTTGTTACACTGGCAAAACTTGAGAAAGTCTAGAAAATCCTTTAGTCATTGGTTAAACTACAAAGGCTTTAGGGCGCTTTCAAACTCGAACATAGGTTTAAAAGATTAATGAAATGTTTTTAAAACCTGCAAATACCTTATGCCAAAGTAAATGTTTGAGTGTAGGTATTACATATACTTTTAGATGCGAGTTATTTTTTTAAGAAACATAAGTAGGACGAAATAATAAAAATTCTAAATCCCCAACGTAATGCATCAATCAGTTGATTACTTTATTATGAGACAGTGAATTTATTACTATTTTCATATTTTCACCGAGGGTTTCTCTTAGAAAATTATCCATAATTAAGTAGTACCCATATCTTTAAACCCTAAACTTATGGAGTATCAAAAGGATCACGTTGAACAAAGACATTAATAATGTCTTTGTATATATATAATTTATGAATATCGTAACATCAAATAAGACTATACCTACATAAATACAATATAGCTTACAGCAGCACTGTAAAAATATTTTGGAACACTAAAATTCCCATGAAACAAAAGCAATATGTTGCATTATAATTTTGAGTTATCAGATTATAAACAGGCTAAACATGACACACAGTTTATATCACATAACATCAACAAACGAGTTACATAACCATCGCTTTGCATGCCATAAGATTCCACACGAATTCATAATTGCCAAAACATAAACACGCATATACAAAACGGGACCAAACACAGTCCCCTTAGGCACTCCCGTCACGCGCGAAATTTCGATTTCCGATCGACCGGGGCATGATAATGATGTTATGGGGCGATGGAGTCACACCACGTAACAAGTAAAAGTCTTATCCATTGTTTGGGCAGAACACACCATAACTTTATAATAAGTATATCAGTTGGTCAAAAGTAGGATTCCAATGTGAGTCATACTGGCCTACTATTATTGATGTTGTATGTATCATAATTCCTACTCCAAGTTCGATTCTTACCCAAAATATATTATATTGAAATTCAAATTGATTGCAATCATTTATCATAATCTTGTACGTTTTGTTGGTGTATAACGATGTTGTTTGCTAAATTTATATTTTTAGGTCAGCGGCCATCAGGTGATCCGCCTGCTCGTCTGCTACCTATCACATAAAAAAAAAGCTGGGATGTACCAATAGGCTTCGATCGAACTTTAATTGCTCTTTTAACCGTCTTATTATTTTTCCCCGAAATATTAAAAAAAAACACCTTCCCAAACAAAAGTGAGCAGCGGATTGAAGCATATTGTTTAAGAAGGCAATGTTTGTTTACAATAGTATTGTGCCTACGAGTAGTGAGTGAGGCGGTTAAAACCAGAGCGTAGGTAGGTATAAAAGCCAATGATTAGATACGCAAAAGATGGAACGGAGCCAAAATGCCACACTAAGGGTTGACCATTTTTTTAAATCATAATTAGAATATTAAAACTGATTTGAATTATTAGCGGACGAAGTCTTGCCGTGTAAAAAGTAAAAGTTCACATGCATTGTTCGCTCTAGGAGCATAATGTATGCCATGTCCGTTGGTGCATCAGAAGTTTTGGCAATGCAGGCGGAAGGCGGGCCGCTTCCTGAATGCATTGCGTCACTTATGTAAACGAAAATTTCAATACTGTTCGTATTAAACAACTACTTAACTCATTATATTGACCAGACAATTATTGACAGGGAATGTATGTAGACAATCACTAACTTTTTGAAATCTAAGCCAAGCTTTAGATAGCATGGACTTAGCTTCAGTGCAAAGCTGCAAATGCAAGTCATTTTTCTAATATCTCTAGATCGTCTAGAAGGCGGAGAATTTCAAAATACGAAATGAGCATCAGATTATACCTTCTCATAAGTTCTTACCTAATTGTATAATTTAAATAAGAACAAACTATACTTTTATGAATGAAAGAACACGCGAGCAGATTATAAAGTTAGAGCTGTATCATAGAGCCGAGAGCAGCAGCAGGAGGCAATATCAATTGTTTTTTTTTTTTACTTTTTCTAAAACTAATCCACCCTTCTGAAAAAATATCGTTCTCTTTCAGGTAATAGTCCTCTGTCTGACAGCATCGGTTTTAGCAGAACCGAGCAAAGTCGTGCAGAAGCGAAGTGGCTTAGTCGGCCACTACGGCGGCCTCGCTGCGCCTCTACTCGGCCACGGCTACGGGGTCGGCGGCCACGGCTACGGGATCGGCGGCCACGGCTTCGGGCTGGGGCTGGCCGGGCCGGCGCTGGCTGGCCCCGCGCTGGCCCTGAGCTCGGGGGCTGTGGTCGGGGCTGACGTGCACACGACGGTCACGAAGCACGTCGGCGTGCCCGTGCCTGCGCCTTATCCTGTAGCCGTTGATAGACCTGTGCCGTATCCTGTCAAGGTTTGTTATTTTCATTTTCAAAATTAATTACACCCTCTAAACATGGGGCTCCAGTAAGGGAATAGAGAGGAAACTTGTGTTTGCGCAGACTCTTGAGCACTAATAATATACCCTGAGTAAATATGTGATTGACCGTTGAGATCGATCGAATCGACTGGAGAATATTACTAGGGTGCCTGAGCAATATTTTGATGTACAGTAAAATATCCAAATTACGATGTTACGTACAAAACAACCAATGTCATCAAAGTTGGACCTGACCTGACGTCCTGAACCATCATTGTATTTAGTCGCATCAGAAACAGAAACATTATTTAAGCCTAAATGAATTCACTAGTTTTAACTAACAACTTTGACAATGAGTTTTTATAGTTTATACATTAACTTACAATACTCGTTACATATTACAGGTAGCAGTCCCCGTCCCGGTAGACCGCCCTTACGCCGTCCCAGTGCCCAAGCCGTACCCCGTGGCCGTGGACAGGCCCGTAGCCGTGCCCGTCGACAGGCCGGTGCCCGTGCCAGTGCCGCACGCGGTTCCTGTCCCTGTTATCAAACAAGTAAGAGTTGTATTGCCATGACTACCTTCAGCTTCATTCAATTGTCCAGGTTTTACTATATTTTAAGAGCAAAATAGTTTGTGTCAATACTAAATAGGTACTAAGTAGAGAAAAGCAAAGAGGTCAACCTCTAAAGGGAGTTCCAAGCCAGGCCAAGAAGGTCAGGAATTTGTCCACCTTAGCGCAGTAGGACATGGCGTGACAACCTTCGTAGTGCAATGGCTAGAGAGTTGTGCCTAGGCGCTGAAAGTGCCAATTTAAAAAGTAAACTTTTCTAAATTGATTCTAGTCTGAGTGTACTGGAAGACACTCCCTGTTATCCTTAGTTAGAACTCATAACTGGGAAATTTGATAAAACAGCAATGCAGTTTATACCGAACGTGCTTTTCAAAGTTTACTAACACAAAACGTATCTACCATTTCCAGGTCGGCGTCCCAGTCCCCCACCCGTACCCCGTAGCCGTCCCCAAGCCCGTAGCCGTCCCAGTGCCTCAACCCATAGCCGTGCCAGTAGTCAAGTCTGTGGTTGGGCCTGCGCACATAGCCGGCCCTCTGTACGGTGACCTGCACGGCTATGGACACGGCTTCGCCGCCCACGGGCTCGCTCACGGCCTGTCGGCGCATGGATTCTCAGGACACGCTAAAGTGTGGTAAATGGGCAGGTACTCGTTTGTTATTGAAGGGAAACGCACACGACATTCTTAATCATCTAGTACAAAACATGAGCAGACTGTTCTTCTTAGACGAATGAGCGGGAAATTCTTACAAGTCAGATAGGCCATCAATTTGTGCCATTAATGTTAAAAAAGACAAAGTACAAGATGACCAAATACCTTTAAAATGTAAAACTGAGGTGGATGTAACAAACGAGTGGCTATTTAAAAAGGTTCAACGTGTATACAGGCATTTCCATATGGGATTTAAACATAGTCAGATGATTTGCACGAATACTCTATGTGATGTAGGTTAGTTTAGCATAAGTTAACAGAAGATGATAGTTGAGGACTATTATCTTCTGAGTTCTGGAGGTGGGTAGAGTGCAATGACTTAGCTTTTTTTTTATTTTGTGACAAAAAATGTTACCGTTTTTATAAACTGCTTTTATTTCTATTGACGATATCGTCATAAATGTAAGCTTTAATGGAGAAAGGGGGTAAAGTTTCGATGTTATAAAGAAGAATGTTCATTGCAAAAAGTATATTTATATTTTGTAGCTATATGTTTGATCATTATTTTATTTTTGTTTTTGAATTATTTTGTCACAGAAATATCTTCTGGATATTTCATAGACGCCAGTATTTTTCAATGGTATTTTTTCATTTGTTTTCATTTGATCTCTTTTGTTTAATTTTGGGGCAAAGAAATGGTTTAAGGATGTATGTACCTGGTTTACGCACTTTTGTAAATAGACTTTCTATTTTTAGTTTTAGTGATCAATGAATTATGAGTTTATATCGACCGCAGTCGACTAAAAACTATTTAACGAACGATGACTTTTGTAATAAAATGTATGACATAATTTATTTCTTTTATTTAAATTTTCGCAAAGGGTAACAAACCTATTATTTAGAATTAGTTATGCCAACCAACTAAGTACACTAAAGTTTACAATTCCCAGCAATAGGCTAGGGATTATGCAATACATTCCTGGGCCATTACCGTACGCACCGCTTTCTAGTCAGGAATATATCGAGAATGTCAACCTGCCGCCCCATATCCGCGGTTCCGATAACCGGCTGCAGGAACTGATGGCTAACTCGTATTAACTCGTATGGCAGCAGTAACTACACATGTTACGTGACCGTAGTCACACTTACTGCACAAATGCACTCGTTAGGGCTTAGCGTCGCGAGTGCAGGCAGTCTAGATAGATAGATAGAAACATTAATTTACTGAATACACCACATTACACAAAGATTGAAATCAACTTTGACATTACAGACAATATTGAATCAACAGACAAGCAATACAAAAACATAATAGATTCCAATAAAACAAAAACAGGAAACAAAAAATAAACATACAGAGTGTATCTGTGAACATTTAAATCCTTTTAACCGCCCCATCTTCTATCAACTATTCTGAGCAACACTTGCTCTAAGACTTTTGGAAATTCGTAAAAAAAACTGTTCATACAAAGTCGATCAATTGACCTGGCATTTTGTATGGAGGGCCGAAAAAAAAAAGTCCTTGAATTGTTCAGAATAGTTGGTTGAACACGTGGTTAAAGGATTGTAGATGTTCACAGATACATCCTGTATAAACAAAAATGAAAAAAAAACATTCAGAATACATTTGAATACACCAGTAGAGTCACAAGTGCGCTGCCAACCTTTAACTTTCTTTCCACCCAATAGCCTCCGGTATTTTTACTCACTCGACGAAACACAGCGCAAGCGCTGCTTCACGCCGGTCTTCTGTGAGGACCGTGGTATCACTCCGGTCGAGCCGGCCCATTCATGCCGAAGCTCTCCCACGGTTATTGTAACGTTACCTAAGGCAGAACTATTTTTAGGAATCAGTTGACATTTAATCGTAAATAGGGCAATACTATTTAACCCACGAGCTCAGCCAAGCGCCTGCGCTCAAAGGGACCGATAACAACGAATGACATAACAGTTGATCAATGACACACGAAGTTGACATTTCCAATCGTGACCGACTTCAAGTTAACATGGGCTTGGAGGGCCGGAATAATACAAAACACAGTTTTCAACCAAGCCACAGTGACATGGCGACGTAAGTTCCGCCCAATTTTTTCATTTTCTATGTTAAATAAAATAAATGCGCCAGAAAATCACACCAATCAACCTGGTCTTAAACTAGGGCAACCTCTGTACTATGAGCACCAGATGACGATAATTAATTGGGGGCGTCAACCCAGAACACCCAGACCCAAGACCACTTAGAAAATTTAGTTTTCTAAATTGACTTGACCGGGAATCGAACCCGGGACCTTTCGCGCTCCGGGCGAACACCTACGCCACTGCGGTGATGGTGACTATTATATTAATCGAAATGATATTCGATCTAGTGAAGATCGTGGGAGTTCCATGGATGCGGGTGGCACAGGACCGATCTGTGTGGAGAACAATGGGGGAGGCCTATGTCCAGCAGTGGACGTCTAATGGCTGAAATGATGATGATGAATGAATAATATTCGGGGCCAAGATGAACCAAACGAGTCATAGATCCAAATCTAGTCGTTTTTGAGTTATAAATGTAATGTTTATAACTGCCAACCCCCCAATGGGGGAGAAAGGGGGTTAAGGGTCGGATCGACTTGTGATTATACTGGTGTTGCAGGTGTCTATGGGCGTCAGCAATCGCTTACCATTAGGTGATCCGTATGCTTGTCTGCCACCTATCTCATAAAACGTGTTGTAACTAACACAGCTTTTTTGTAGGTATACCTTGATAGTGAGATATCGTGAATAATCTTCCCCTGTAACCGATATGTACACGAAAATACATTGTAAGAAGGAACTCGCAAAAAATAATTCGTCCAACACCAGACCCACTCGCGAATATAAACCTACATTACTACATAAATATTATTATGCATCCAAGCCGTTAATCCTAACTGCGACCCACTTAGTATTACCATAGATTATATCACAAGCCATCGCGGGTAGCCCGGGTCGTCATAGCAAGGACACTGCTTGCACCACACTACGTGACCTGGAGTCGTTTGCGAACGTTGCTATAGCTAAGTGAGGATATTACCACAGTAGAGGTAAAGGTAAATATTTATTGGACAAAGTAATATGAGAACACGAGAAAATATAACTAGAATTTAAAGCTAAAAAAAAAAAATAACTGTCAAAAATAAAATTATAACAGAGTAGGTCCCTTTTTTTTATTGTGATTGGTAGCAGACGAGTAGGCGGATCACCTGATGGTAGGCAATTGCCGACGCCCATGAACACATGCAACAAGTGCGCTGCTAACCTTTTATCCCCTTCCCCCCCGATGGGCCTCCGGTACCCTCACTCACTCGGCGAAACACAGCACAGGAGCAACTTCACGCCGGCCCCTGTGGCAATGTCCCCAAAATGCTAGCATAGGTAAAGGTAGCTTATTGGATAAGAACGCACCTTCCATACGGGAGGTCGTATGTTGTATTCCGAGCTTACTCTTCTGAAATTTTCAAATCTGTGGGGGTTCTATGTGGCTTTATCTCACATCTCAGCAGGCCCCAACCCTCTTGAGTCGTGTCACACTCTGGTGTCCCAACAAATTAAGAGGGTTTTTATGAGATAGGTGGCAGACGAGCAGACGGATCACCTAATAGTACCTAAGCGATTGCTGCCACCCATAGATAGCTGCAATACCAGTAGAGTCACGAGTGCGCTGCCAACCTTTTAACCTTTTAACCCCCTTTCTCCACAATTGGTCCGGAGAACCTTCACTCACTCGACGAAATGCAGCGCAGTCGCTGCTTCACGCCAGTCTTCTGTGATGGTATCACTCCGGTCGAGCCAGCCCATTCATGCCGAAGGTGGCTCTTCCACGGTTAATCTAATTTGATTTCAAAAAGCGGGACAGTCCCGTCTGAAACGGGTCTCGTCTGGCAACGTAGCTGTGTAGTTACTGGTTTATATAATAGAGTAAGATCCCAGTGCCGCCAGACCTACGTCATTTTAGCAAAGCTGAAATTTTGATGATTTAGAGTCTACTTAGTATGTAGGTAGGACAAACTGCCAGATGGTCCGACGACATCAAGGCTCAAGCTGGGGCAGCGTGGTCCAGAAAGACCCACGACAGAAGGAAGTGGAGGGAAATTGGACAGGCATATGCTCTGCAGTGGGCAAATACATGCTGCTGAAGAAGATATGTAGGTAGGAGAGTATGCATATAAGTATTCTTATAGCCTACTACGGCTACGGTGTTTAGCAGCTACGAAATTGGCGACGGTCATTCACCTTGCTACGGAAGATACACGCTTCCTTCCTTTGGTCGGTCGGTTGGTCAGTTGTTTGCGTTGACATGGTCACTGATCTAGTTCCGGTATGCCTTCTGTGATATAACAGGTAATATACCTGTTAACATAATATAGGTTTGCATGCATGCATCGGTAAATAATAGCATCTTCTTATTTCATACTCTTGCCCTCACATCGTTTCCATATTTTTTATGTGATAGGTAGCAGAGGAGCAGGTGGATCACCTGATGGTAGGCAATTGCCGCCACCCATGGACACATGCAACACCAGTGGAGTCACAAGTGCGCTGCCAACCTTTAACCCCCTTTCTTCCCAATTGGCGCTGCTTCACGCCGGTCTTCTGTGAGGTCACGGTAGGTATCACTCCGGTCGAGCTGCCCCTTTCATGCCGAAGGTGGCTCTTCCACGGTTAATCTAATTTGATTTCAAAAAGCGGGACAGTCCCGTCTGAAACGGGTCTCGTCTGGCAACGTAGCTGTGTAGTTACTGGTTTATATAATAGAGTAAGATCCCAGTGCCGCCAGACCTACGTCATTTTAGCAAAGCTGAAATTTTGATGAGTTATAGTCTAGTATGTAGGTAGGAGAGTATGCGTAGTATAAGTATTCTTATAGCCTACTACGGCTACGGTGTTTAGCAGCTACGAAATTGGCGACGCGGTCATTCGCCTTGCTACGGAAGATACACGCTTCCTTCCTTTGGTCGGTCGGTTGGTCAGTTGTTTGCGTTGACATGATCACTGATCTAGTTCCGGTATGCCTTCTGTGATATAACAGTAATATACCTGTTAACATAATATAGGTTTGCATGCATGCATCGGTAAATAATAGCATCTTCTTATTTCATACTCTTGCCCACCCTCACATCGTTTCCAAAGTTAGTTATGCTATTAATTCAATTTTTGGCAATATAGCGCTGGGTGTCGATTAGATCGTGCAAGTGTTTCACTTTTTCGGTTCACCATAAGCCTATGGATGTTATCTATTTATAAACAGTAGAGGAGAGTATAAAAGAAGATGACATCTCGAATTAATTTCTTCGAATATTATATGTAAAAGCATCATCAGTAATTATTATGCAGAAATGAATGGTTTTACCAATATAACCGGATTCTAGGACAGAAATAATTCGTCAATATAGTACCAGCACCATCTATGAGGTTGCTTTTAGACTTCGTTCCGCAGGGCACTAAGTTAGGTAACCACTGTGCTACTAGTAGATTAGATTGCTCGGTCTAACTTGCCCAGTTGCTCGCAAGAAATACGATGCATAGCGAGTACTAGTCCTAGCTTGAAGTTCGCTAGGTTTGGTACAGATGTCGTGGGTATCAACATTTTAAGAAAGATAATCACACTGTGCTCCTAGTTAGATAATTTATCGATCATATCTCGAGTTACATAGGTACACAATTCCATACGGAAAGCCTTTGAAATGGTGATGCCAACAGCACCTACCTATTAGTTACAGCTATAGATAATTTAAATTTCGAAAATGCCGTTACGACATTTTATCGCCTAAAGCGCGAAAGGTCCCAGGTTCGATTCCCGGTTAAGTACAATTTAGGCAACTACATTTTCTAAGTTTTCTTGGGTCTGGGTGTTCTGGTTGAACGCCCCTAGTTAATTATCGCCAGCTGGTACTCATAATACAAAAACTTTTCTGAAATTTAAAACGCAATTGACAATGTGAAATATTTTGATATTTCAAGTCTGATGTGAAGTTCAATTTAGCTCTATAGTCCATTAAAACTTTTATGAACCATCTATACAGCTATTTAATTGACAGACGGACGGACAGTTGAATCACCTGTATAATTTGGGCCTTTTCCAGCTTAATTATTCATCGGATGACCTAAAAAGGGCTAACTACCTAGGAGGTACCCACCTAGACCTAGGCACTACCATGCGTTTGAAATACTATCCTCGCTATCTAAAACTATCGCTTTGTCTCTTTCATTGTGATGCATTTGAAAGAGACAGAGCAATAGTTTACGTTATGTCAGTTTTCGATGTCAACTCATGGTAGCGCTACTGTTTTAGGCTAGATACGTCGTTAGCGTCGCCGTCTGTAGAAATTCCAATTCAATATTCGATAAATTAATGTCATTTGTAGGAAAATGTAGACTGAGGATCCATTACACCTAATGGATGGATGGGAAGGTAGATAGTACTGTTTTAATATTTAATACAAGCCGAACTATTCAATATCCTGGAGAGAGTAATCACACTAGTAAAGTTGTCTGGATAAAATAGCTGCAAACGAGAGGCAGGACCGACTTGTTGTAGGTACTGTCCTTGTTGTATCCTGTTTGCTGTTTTTTTTTGCAACAATTATTCTATCTAATAATAACTTCTAGTACGCATGTATGTACCTAGGTAATAGTAGGTAAAGTATACCTTGTGTCATTAGGACCTCGTGTCATGTTAGACTAGATTAGTTTACCTATCTTGTATTTTTAAGTTACACTGTGCGACCACATATGTCGGAAACTCAAAAATTAGGTACCTACTCGTACATTATATAATCGAGACCAAAGATTTCTCGAGACGTCTAGTATAGGTACCTAGCTACTCGATTTGCAAAAAGGAAGAATAAGAATAGATATTGCGAGTTAAAGTTTAGGTAAATTCGCTACTAATGTGTTTCATTGCTAATACAACAACCCCTACTTTTCATAATTTTATAGAGCGATACTTATATTTGATCCCCCCTCCCCCTACCAAATAAGTTCGTACGTAGGTTGAATATCAATTGAGGAAATTTGACAGGTTGTGGTAACCTGATGTGTGGCTGACTGTACCAATTTCAAACTGATAACATGCCCCACGCTTGCATTAATAGATTGCACCATAAATTATTACAGCATTTCGTGATGCGACCAACACCATGGGTTGATGGCGGTACCCGGGTAATTGTTTCATGCCATGCAGCACCCACGTGACACCCCGACACCCCACCGGATAGTCGATAACCCATAAATGTTTAATGTTAATCGATCACCACTGACCCATATTTAAGTTTCGATTAAAAGTTTCTGACAATGAATGAAACATATGAATGGATTGATACCAAATTCTTATGGTCTCTTCTGTACTATGTGAATAAGAAATTGAAAGAAAGAAAAATCATTTATTTGACACATAAAAAAAATTCAGTAGAAACAGTTTACAAACTAATTAGGGTGTATCATATAGGCTTCCACTCAGCTTGTGCCGAGGCGATGGATATCACCACGACGCTGGTTTTCAGTAGTCAACTATAATACATAATACTTAAACAAAACAATTAACTAATAAACAAAACACCTTCATAAATGCCTACTACGAGTACTATAAGCCACTTTTCCCCCAATTGGGCTTCCAGTATCCTCACTCGACGAAACACTGTGAAGGCGCTGATTCGCGCCGGTCTTCTGTGAGGCCGTAGAGTTTTTGTTTATGTTCATATTCCTTTTGGATTTGGGAAGACATAAGTAGAAATAGAAATAGAAGAAATAGAAAAAATCTTTATTCAAGTTAGGTCCATACAGAACACTTATGAATGTCAAAACATAATATAATCTACCACTGGTTCGGAATGTCGATTTATACTGAGAAGACACCAGCAAGTAGATAGGCAATCCAATAAAGAATTAACATGGACAAGTATTTTGACCTATAAGCATGATGTATAAATAGTTAATAAGCTAGAATTAAGGCAGGTTAGTGCGTTAGACTGATTTTTGCCTAATCCATACTAATATATAATATTATAAATAAAAAAACATACTAATATTATAAATGCGAAAGTAACTCTGTCTGTCTGTCCGTCTATCTGTCTGTCTGTCTGTTACTCTTTCACGCCAAAACTACTGAACGGATTTAAATGAAATTTGGTATACAGATGATCTAGACCCTGAGAAAGAACATAGGCTAAGTACTTTTTATTGCGAAAAAGGGGTTACAAGGGGGGTAAAAAGTTACTTTTCCACTCGGACGAAGTCGCGGGCGGCCGCTAGTAGTTAATAAGCTAGAATTAAGGCAGGTTAGTGCGTTAGACTGATTTTTGCCTAATTTGACCATAAATCGGCAATACACTAACTAGGATCGAACGCCTTACCGGGATGGGCGGAGCTGAGTGAAAAAAATGTACTGATACACTTTATAAGTAAACTTTGTATTAGAATTTCAAATCGGCGACACAGATTTTCGTATCTATCTCATTAACATCTCAGTTATGTATCGGAGATAAAATCCATATTCGGGAACCTATGGACAGGAATTCTAAAAGGATTTTTCGTACAAGGGCGCTTGCGCCAATTCTTCGTTACGAAATGATAGTGCACGTGTGGACATTAGCTCCACTTTGCACCAATAGATGGCGCTGGGCATCGATTGCATCACGCTAGAGTTCCGCCTCTTCGGTTTGTATAAAAAGTTTGTCGATGTCTATAGATTTACCTTTTTCTAAGTAGAATTTTCAAGCGGGACAACAGCAAAACCAATGCAGAGGAATAATTATGTTCATCGTCAGTATGTACGGTTAGAACGAGAACGAGCTCGGTATATTATATTGTCCGAATGAAAAGTGCCTAATATTTTGAATGAAAATGTAAATATGAATAGAATATAATAGAATAAGAAAGGGTTTTGTTTAGCACACAACAAGATGGGATTTGATTTTTAAAACGAAAGAAACTTGAGAAGCCTTGCTAGCTTTAACTAAAGTGGCAAAATTTGTGCGCGTAGGATCGGCGCAAGTCAATTGAATACACTAATTACCTACTGCTCCCGAACATAAACAAGTCATCGCGCGACAAGTGGCCCACTCTTGCGCAGGCCAGTGGTTACGTCGTCGCTCTGTCGCTCGGAATTAATCTACGATAGGTACACATTCTTTACCCCATAGGTATATACCCATGGGGTAAAGAATGTCATACGACTATCATAGGATAGTCGTCCTTGCTTAGAAAACGTAATGTCGTATACATGTGACCCAAATTGAATCTAAATCGTATTTATCGACCATACTTAGGTATATAATTAACTTTTTAGAATATCAGCGTTATAGCTTTTTTAAGCAGTGGCAATATGTAGAACGGTAATTAATCCTTAATTAATCGGTTGCTAAGCCGTTGGTCTTGCGCCCAAGCCCAGTTTGGTCGTGATCACACTAGAGTCCCGTCGAATTAAGAGGGCAAGAGAATAGGGAATGCATCTGTAAGTATTTATATCCTGTGTACGTGGCTAATTGTTTAGATCGGCCGCCGTAGCTGTAGTCTTATTATAAAACCACTAGTCGCCCGCCCTCAATTCGCTTTTTCGTGACTTAACTTGACCCGCACCAATAGATGGCGTTGGTAGTCGATTACATCGCGCAAGTGTTAGTTTAGTCTTTTGATTTACCTAAAAGCCTTGACATTGACTATGCATTAACCTCTTTATAAATAGTATAGACAGAAAATATAGAAAATTTAACTCCGTTAAGCAGATATAGACTTAAATGTATGAGTATAGACGTCGTCAAGTGGAGCTAATGTCATTAGTTTGCTCGTATTTATAATAAATACCTACGCTAGGTAGGTATCATAATGAGGTATTTTTTATTTAGGTATATAAGACGAATCCTAAAATATCTATTCAAGTTTCCTTTGCGGTCAATGAATCGCCTTCCAGTTTGGACATCCGGAGGAAACCAGCTTTTGGCCCTGAGATTGTAGGTACAATTACAATCAGCATCATAATGATCGTAGCGTTCACACCTACCAAAAACATATGAGCTTAGCAAAATACTTTATAGTGTACTTTCATTTGATAACATTTGATCTTTAACAACTAATGAAAATGCAACTTGTCGTATACTGACAGACAGTTGTCTCTATTTATTTATGAAGAAGTAAAATTTATAGACATCGGCAAACCTTATATGAAACCGAAAAGGCGAAACACTAGCGCCATGCAATAAACACCCAGCGCCATTTATTGGTATACAGCGGAACTACTGTCCTGAAATGAAACGAGGGCGGACCCTTAGTACCTACTTATTTTATAAACAATCAAATATTTTTGGTAGTTTTGAACGCTAAGATCCCTTTGAAGCTAACTGTACTCATATAAAACATTATGTACTCGTTGCTGGGTTGACGGCTGAGAACCCGATGACATTTGCTACTTCAAGGAATCAAGGTGACATATGTTTTCTTGACGTTCCTTTCGTTTTATTATAAGTTCGTTCCGATCCACCTGAAATAATTTCATTTTGTCACTACCCAATTCATCAAAAAGTATGTTCACAAAATACAGAAAAAAAATCGTTGGACGCTATTTACTTAATAGTAGGTTACGTAGGTACCTTATCAAAATGTACATCTAAACAATCAGTCCACCTAAGGGCGTAGTAGCTGCCATATTGATGCAGGCTATCGATCTGCAGAACCAGGTTATTAAGTCTCCATGCCGTCTAGAAAAATACTGATGATAAATATGACAGCCGCCTCATAACCGTTAGGCAATAAAACCGACTAGAATTCATGTTTCCAAGAAATTCCACACATAATTATAAAAGTGGACCCGCTAGTCTCGCTACAGACATTGATTAGGTACATGAATCTTAAGATTTTTAGCTATGTGCTGCGAATTTTTTATGACAATTTTAATGGTCTGACATGGAATTTTAATAATTCACTAACCGTCCGCTCGGTTTTGGCTTTTCGCCAACTCCAAACGCATTTCAAAACTCCTTTTTGATTTGAAATATTGGAGCTTTTAGAGCTGAAGCTGCAGGTTTTGTGTCTAAAACCTTTCAGAAGTTGACGTGAGGTGGTATGAAATTTAAAATACTTGTGAGTAGCAGCTTAGCACAACTCTCATACATAAGTCATGTCAGTAGATAATGGCCTTTATTTAAACTTTAAAAGGCCACCGGGACTCAAAAAGGAACATAAATTAAATACATTAGGTACATTTTTTGTGATACCTTAGTGGCAGACGAGCAGACTAAGTTTATCTCTGATGGTAACCGCTACTGTTGTTGCAGGTGTCTATGGGCGGCGGCAATCGCTTACCATCGGGTGATCCGTCTGCTCCGTCTGCTACTTATCATAAAGAAAACCTTATCACATAAAAAAATTAACTTTAATGCCTAATTTTAGATACACTTACCTATTAGTATAAAAGTGAACATCTTTACTAATGGAATAAATAAGATGCATAGAACTGTGTATGGTGGAAAACCTGCTTTAAATTTCCATTAGCTACCTAAAATGACTTGATTGGTAAAATCATAATAAATGCTACGAGTAGGTATAATTATTGCGAAGTGTTTATTAAATTTATAACGTGCAAGGAATTTTCTAATGTTCATGAATGATTTAATACGCCGCCATCTCAAACTAGAAGCTCACACATGGGCTAGTTCTTTAATTCGTTTCACCAAATAAGCCAACGAACCTAATAAAGCGCAATTTTTTATGCCTCTGTAATTTTTATTGCATTTTCTTCACCAAATTTTAAGGGACTGTTAGCCGCCAGATACGTATCTAGTACTATCAATAAAATGTGAGGATTTCGTTCCATTTTGTTTTAAGTCTTGCGCCAAGTTGCAGAAATACTATAAAAAACTGCAGAAGTGGTGTAACTTACCGCTACAATTAGTTTATTTCACATAACTATTTTGTTATTTAGGTACTAACTACTCTATGCTATATTTGCGTTTCACAGTGTGGTGTACAGAAAAGATCTTAAATAGTAGGTATACATATACATACATAGATCACTGTGAACCCTGTCGGGCACAACAAATATGTATAGGTAGAGATGAGAGGAGGTATTTCTGTAATAGTAAAATAACACAAAAAAAAACTTAAAAATATTACTGCTTACATTATCAATTAATTTATCGCTACTATGATGGAATAAACCTAATCATATCATAGTCGTGATGACATGATTTTTATGATAGAGGTCTTATCCTGCAATGGGACAATAAAGACCGTTGCTTTACTTTACTTTTTAAGAGTTAAAAGTAATGTGTTAAGCTTTTAAGATAATTAAATTTTCAGAAAGTTAGATGTAACACTGACAGTTTATTATAGTTGTTTTGAGGGGCACTCCTAATCCACTTGGAACTTGTAAGTTTTAGGAAATTTAGGGTAAACTGTGTAGAAGTTCGTAATATGTAGGTCTCCTCTTCGTAATATATAGGGACTATGTTAATCCTGTTATACCTACGTTTAATGTAAGTAACGTTATGACACGTGAACCATAAGCCTTGTAAGACTACAGGACGTCTCGTAATATTAGCTGGTAATCCACATTAGTTCATGGGAAACGAAACGGGTATTACTCGTCGTAGAGTATGTCAAGAATACTTAGGTAACCTACCCTTGTTTTAATACTTAGGTACTTACGTACGTATATTTTAAAGGTTTTGTGTCTCTAATCTAATCTTATCACGAATAGTTAGTTGCAGAATTCCTTACAGATAGATAGATAGGTGACTGAACAAACACAAATGTTCACCACAGGAATGTTTATTCAAGGTGGGGATTGAACTCACGACTTTTGGCGTAGGTAGAGTCACTATTATATTATTATGTGCCATCTGGTCAGTCATTGATAAATACAATCTTCTTCTCTCTTCTTCAGCAGCATGTATTTGCCCACTCCAGAGCATATGCCTCTCCAATTTCTCTACACTTCCTTCTGTCGTGGGTCTTCCTGGACCACGCTGCCCCAGCTTGACCTTTGATATCGTCGGACCATCTGGCAGTTTGTCCGCTAACATTCCTCGTTCCATCTCTTGGTCTCCATTCACGAACATCCTTGCTCCACTTCCCATCTCCCCTTCTGCATACATGGCCTGCCCATGCCCACTTTAGTTTTGCGGCTCGGTAACATCTCACAACATCTACCACTTTTGTGCGTTCCCGTATGATGGTGTTGCGCACTTTGTCCCGTAAAAATACAATCTGGGTGGTCTTATCGCTAATAGCGAAAAAATAAATGGCGAGCAAGGCCTCATTGACATACTTAAACTCATACATATGCAACTAAATCCTAAGAGCCTAAAACGAATCAGACATAACGACCGAATTGGAGTTTCCTTCCCCTTCAAAAGCGTTGTGTGTCACCTTTGTTTCCATGCGACAGTATTATTCTCATTCGTTACGGGACAGCTTCGTAATAGGCCACGAGGGTTCTCCAATTGAGGACACATGTGGAAAATAATTATAATAAATTCACCCAACATCTCATACATTGACCTGACTCCGTACTAAGTAGAAGCACTTGTGTTACAGATATCAGACAACAGAGGATCACAAATACAATACTTAAATACGTATATAACACCCAGACACTAAACAAACACAAGTGTTCATCAGGGTGGGGATCGAACCCACGACCTTGGCGTATAAGGTAGGGTCACTACCAAATGCGCCATCCGCAGTCATCAATCAAATAAAAGTCACTTTTACAAACTAAAAAAGACGTAAGTAAATCAAAAAACCTCTCCTCCTTAACAAAATCCTTTCCATAACCATGTGAAAATGGCATTAATAATCACAATTAGCCTCACGCACACATGCGCCCGTAAATCCGCAGGATGCCTGCGCCGGCGCAACTCAAGAGCCCGCAGTGGATTTAAAAATTCCTACTTAGTATATAAGGTGCTCTCGCGCAGATAATTGGCCAGACGACATTCTTACTCCAGTAGCAACGGTCCTAGCCATGCGATCCCTAGTGAGTACCGATTTAGAGATAAAACGAATTTAGTCAATGATAAAGGCGAAAAACTAGCTACAAATAAACTCATAGTAAAATTTAGCTCTGAAAATTTTACCCTTTGAACCGATAACACAGAAAAAAAGCTCATGGTGGCATGAGCATTTTGTTTGAGATAGCTAAATAGGCTTAAGAAAGTTTTAACACCAATTATGTAACACCCTATTTATTCATGAAGGATTTTGTATTTGTACAAAAAACAGGTACAAACAAAGATTACTATACTCACTTCATCCAGATAATATCTAACAAAAGGTTGCTATCTCGAAAAAATGAAAATGAATTATTGATTTAATAATCATCTTAATCGATGTATATCCTCGACTCTTTATGTGATGCGTGGCAAAAGAGCAGACGGTTCATCTGATGGTGAGTGATTGTCGTAGCCCATGGACTGTGGTGCCAACCTTTAAAACCCTTTTCCCCCGGCCGGGGCTAAAGCCCAGCAGCTCTATTTTTGATTCACTTGTGTGACATAGGGTTGTCGCATGCGACATTTTTCACATTATTCTTTTAAGTTGAATGATGCTATTTTTGCGTATCTTTTTGTATTATTCTTCTTGGATGTTCCAAATTCGAAAAAGGAATTAAATTTCAGTATGTATTTTTACTTTTAATTTATCACTCACTTGTCTTTGAGTCACTTGACTAGAAACGAATGGGTGAGGTCACACGTTGCGGTCGAGTGATTCAAAAGTGCTGAATTTCGGATGTCCAACAAAAATTAATAGAAATCGTCTCGTCCAAGAAAATGAATGAAAAATATAGATTCACGCGCTATTTCATGACAGATTTCTGTGAAGCGTGGCTCTCCAACACACATAAATTGTGCATCAAAGAGTATCTAGGTATCTATCTCTAGCTTTTATTTATGATTCTTCAAGTATTAGTCTGCAGCCCACTTAACACAACTTTTAAATCTAATTCCTTAAACTTAATTTTCAGATAATTCTCGCCATCATCTCCGTGGCTGCGGCCAAACCAAAGCCTGGGGGTCTCTGGGGAGCTCCAGCTGTAAGTATTACTATACTTTTACCTCTTTCTCTCTCGTCTTAACTTAGACTACCCTGTTGCGCATATTAGACCATAATTCAGGATTAGGGGATTTGGTAATTTCAGTCAAGCGATTGTCGTCTGACCTTGACAACCCTTTAACAGGGGAACCAGACTGAAAGTATCTCAAGCTGGTTTCTCCGCTCCGCTCCGCAAGGATGTTTTCCCTCACCGATAACCTAATGTGAGAAATCTATACTATTTATAAAAAGATAATTTCTATAGACAACGACTTGCTTATAAGTAAAACGAAAACACGAAACGTTTGCGCGATGTAATTGAGCACAGCGCCATCTATTAGTTCATTTCTGAATTACGGTCCCGAAGCGAAGTGAGGGCGGGCCACTAGTACGTACATAAATTTGAAAAATCCAGAGGTGCAGATGGTCTCAGGTTCAAAGCCTTTATTGGTTATGTCTTCAAAAAAAATGTTTCTGATTATAAATGTTCGTTTATAGGTTAATAAATTTTTAAAGCGGTTCATTGATATTTTATACGAACTGCTAAGGAATGGAACAACTTGCCGGCTTCTGTATTTCCAGAGAGCTACAATTTGGGTGTCTTTAAGTCGAGAGTGAATAGGCTTCTTCTGGGAAAGCGCGCTACATCTAAGACCTCATTGTCACTCTCCATCAGGTGAGATAAGGTCAAGTGCAAACCCATTTAATATTAAAAAAAAAGATATCAACTTCTAATGAAAGTAACCCCCAAATTATTTTTTATTCCATTAGGGGATGTAAGTATTCTATTAAAAATTTAATCTTATATTTATCCATCAATTCTGTCAAAGAATGTGTATGCAAAAGTTGGAGTAGATTTGGCCAAGGAATCACGTAGGTAGTCCCATGAACTAACTTGGAACCCCCTTTTCGCTCCATTAGGGGTTTAAGTTCGGAATATCCTTCCTTATAGGATCTCATCCAAAAATGCTCATCACATTTGACAATTTTCCATTCCATTTCATTCCATATTTGTTATAGTGGAGCTGGGCTCTTAGAGTTCCAAACCAGATGTTCCATGATCTTTGATTTTTTCATGGCACCATAAAATGCTCATCAATCTGAACAACTTTAGTTAAAGTGCCATTAACCTACCTCTTATAGTTTAGCCGGGCTGTTGTGGTTCTACATCAAGGAGCCTGGTCTTCAAAATATAATATATCCTATAAGTTGCCCTGATATTACAGCTATACAATAAAAAATATTTCATTCGAATTGGTTCAGTAGTTTCCGAGATTAGCGCGAACAAACAGACAAACAGACAAACAGATAAACAGACAAACAGACAGACAAAAATTTTAAAAATCATTTATTCACGTTCTGTTACTGTTTTTAGTCGTCCTAAGTTATTTTGAGTTAAATATCTTCAATGTACCTACAGACACAGCTTTTTTACATTTTTATTAGATGTAAATAGATGTCTCTGGACACCCATATGTCCTGGGAGACGCCTTTGGCTATCGCCATCTATTAGTAATCATAGTACAGGGAATGCCTTAGTTTGAGACAGGTGCTAACGGTGAATTGTGTGAGTCATTACTTACTAATTGATAAACTTCAAAACATTCTTGTTCTAATTGTTAGACATGTAATTCTAACGTGGAAGTGTTCTTTCATAACTTTTTAATAACTGCTAGCAAACAGGCTAATGGTATTAAAATGTATGGTATTAGTAACATCATCTTTTCGTAGAGTTGCCATCAGTTAAGAAGTTTAAGGAATAGGTATTACACTATTTAACAAATATCTAATGTAAAATTGATCTAATATCTACAAGTGTTTGTAAATTTAAAGTTAAGCTCCATATTATTTTAAATATTGTTCATATATTCATAAAATAAAATAAAAAAATCACGTAGTACGTCAGTATTTATTAAAAATACCTATAAGCCTTGTCGTTGTCTATAGAAGTTATATCTTTATAAATAGTATAGAAGATTGTTCCAAAAAGACAACGCTGTGATATGATGTCGCTTCAATATCCGTAATGACGCAACAAGTAGGTAAATTAAAAAAAGTTTTTGACTCTAGAAAGTGTCACTTTATTATGATATCGCACTTTTCTAATCCCATCATAGTAGCGATTACTTGATTTATATTATGTACGCCTTTGCCCTGCAGTGGGACATTATATAGGCTGATTCTTTACTTTTCTTCCATTTCAGTTATCATCATACAGCCTACCTGTCGCCCACGAGCCCGTTGCGTACGCGCAGCCCGTCGCCTACGCGCAGCCTGTGGTGCACGCCGCGCCCGCCGCCGTCATAGCCAAGCCCGCTGCCACCAGCTACGCCTCCTTCCAACAGGTAACAATTACCCATAATCAAAAATCTGAATCTGTCCACTGCTGTACGTTAGCCTTCTTAATACTGCGTCACAAATCCAGTTCCGCTCCTGTGTGTGGGTGCACACATACGCCAAGGCAAAAGGGGCGCCAAGCGCCAACGCTAATATGAAGATTGATGAAGAAAAATAGGTGTTTTGTTGGTTTCGGACACAGAGGTACTGTAGGTATCGAGTTGGCGCGCTCCTGCAAATTCGTGCAGAGGCTAGTTCGGTCTTCCACCGGATACATTTTGGGGAGTGTGCGAAGATCCTACATGATCTAATCGGACAACAAGGTGCAGCGAGGCTTTCCATTTTTATGTTGTTGACGTTGCTATAACAAAGGTGTAGATAGCATTAATTAATGCCCAGAAACCAAATATTAGTATGGTACATTTTAAACGTTTTACCTATAGTGTTTATTTTTTAATTTTCCAGATCGTCCACCCAGTGCAGCATGTAGTGCACGCAGCCCCCGTGGTCTCGCAGCCGATCGTCCACGCCCCCGTCGTCTCACAGCCCATTGTCCACGCCGCGCCCGTCATATCGCAGCCACTCGTCCAGACCATCGCGCAACCCGTCGTCCAGAAGTACATCTCAGCAGGTTATGGACACGGCTGGTGAACAAAACGACACAACACTACGCAAGAACGATGCCATGAGTCCCGCGCCAACACCCGCCCGCTTCCCGTCCCACCTCCCCGCGTAGGTACTCTTGGTACTGCGCCGCTGTGACGTCATTGGACTCATGCTATCGTAGTAGTACATTTTCGATTGTAAATATATATTTTTCTCTTATTTAAGCGTTGAGGTCATGTCCGTACTGTTGTTGTGGTACAATAAAGGTTTTACGATCAGTATTGAATTCTATGCTATTATTTTCTACTTCGCGCGTGTGTCTGATAACTTTGGACATAAATTATGCATTTGTAGCGCCGCAACGGAAAAGTTTTCCTTGCAAATTGTTTGCCTTCCGCAGGTTCATATCGATGAAGATAATGACTTTATGACTAAATAGTACTGAGGTCGTATTTACATTTAAATGGTCCTTCGTACGTGTATGCAGGCAGTAACGATATCTGTAAAACTATGAAAGTGGATAGTTTAACCAAATATTGCTCCCAAGTTTTCAACAAACAAAGCGTTTGAAATTAGAAATAATACCTACAACCTACCTAAAATTTGTGACCATAACGAATGTTCTTTGTAATAAAACATGCATATGACTGACCATATTTTCATCAATAAAGAAAAAAGATCAATAAATAAAGAATAAAGTTAAGAAATAAAATAATAGCGAAACAAGCATCATAAAAAAGTTATGATAACTACATCCCCTTCGTTTATGCGATTCCGACCGTTTATCGATGACCTTGAGATGCGTGAAAAAACAAACATAAACATTCCAAATATGGGCCAAAACCGTGCGTAAGAGAGTCACGCTATGAATGAGAATTAGCAGTTAGGGCTGGGTCGGACTAGTTTGCGAATCCGTTGAATCGATACTCTGAGCGCATCACTAGCCATCGCGTGACAGGGGAAACATCAGCGCGACTACTATCTTGTGAATCAACTCTACAGTACTGTGACCATCATTTTGCAGAGCCATTTCATTTACAAGCAGATTTGAATAGTTTTGCCTGGTAATGTAGAGTCAAATTTGTAACTAGTGCATTGTAAAAAGGGAATGGACAGGCAGGCAGGTATGCACCTAATGCTAATGTTCACAACCGCTTTTCCCCGAATACTCAAATGTTGGAGAACTTTGAATCTGCTCACACATCATGTCTAATCAATTATATCGTAAGGAACAAAGTCGAAGTTATCCAGGTGATTAAAACATTTTAGAATAAAAATATTAGTTGCCTACTTAATCTTGCTAACCGCAAAGTACAGTTAGATGCTAACTGATTTATAGAGCTTCAAAATGTCTATAGAGAAGTACAATTTCTCAGCATATAGAGCGTAAATAAAGATGTTTTTTAATTTATTTAAAACATTGTCCATTAAAAATATATAATATGGTTACCCTATCAGAAATATGGACATGTTTCAGTAAGCCACAGCGGGCTTTCAGTGAGTCAAATGCTATGGAACGGTACGGAGTGAAAACCATAGTTTTAAATATCATACAATTTCCACCGTTACGAACTCTGCGTATTTTTTTATAAGCTACACAATGGAAGATTTCGCGCCTAAAATGAGACTGAAAAAAGTTCCCAAAGAATACTGAGCCAAGTTGGCTGTGGAATAAAGTTGAGATTTAGTTATTTTAGGATTAATTAGTGTAAAAATAAGTAAAATGCACGCTTGGTCGGGTGAAGGAGGAGATATTATGGGCCCCACTGTTACAAGTAAGTACCTACTCTGCTACCTACATACTTTCGTCAACTTAAAAGTAGGTACCTATCTACCTATTGTATCAACTTCATATACCTACCTAAATTGTATCTTTACGTAAGTTACCTAAAAGGATGAAAACCGTTGCTTTACCATCAAATATTTTCCATTATAATTGCTATTTGAACTTTACTAAGTAGTTTCTAAACTTACAAGTTTTTCTTTGATAGATACTGATAGTTTTACGGTGACACAAAAAATGGTAAAAAAATTATTGAAAAGTAAAAGACAGAGTTCTAAATAAGGAATACTATTCCGAAGGTTTATTCTTAGAGAAATGTAATAATTTCTACTTGTTTTAAATAATCTTATAGTTGATTAACTGTTCCATAGCAATGACTATAGCCACCTATCACATAAAAATTGAGCAATTTTGACGGATTGTAGTAATCTGCACTATTTGTTACCTCAAGTAGGAAGGGTAAACGAAGGTGCCACGAACACCCGTAACGCAAATATCTGCTTCATCAAGCCACATCAATTGTGATGACATTAAGTGGTGATGCACTCTTGATCTCTAAGAGTTACGGGAATTGGTTAACTCACTCAATTATTATTATTGCAGTGGCAAACTAAATTGCCGTCTTACCTACCTACCACCTACCTAATATTCGTGGGAAGCAGTTTTCCTTATTCTGTACTTTGTCCTCACGTGACATTTGTCGGATGAGCTAAATGGACAACAGTAGCCTCACCATGAGTTTGAAATACTATGCTCGCTATCGAAAACTATCGCTTTGTCTCTTTCATTGTGATGCATTTGAAATAGACAGAGCAATAGTTTACGTTATGTCAGTTTTCGATGTCAACTCATGGTAGCGCTACTGGTCTGCTTTAGGTTTTCTGTAGTGTCCTCATGCGGAAAACCTAAAGCAGACAAACCCAAAGCATTATAATATAAGCAAGCAAGGATTCCCTGGTAAGATTATTGGTCTTTATTAAGTCTTGAATCTATCCAAACCTAACCAACTTGCCCAAATACATTGCCAACTTAGAAACAGCCCCGGTTTTTGCTACTTGTACACTGCCTTTACATAATGACATTTCGGAATATTTGTTATCTGCAATATTATCTTTAATTGCTTACTTATTATCTTTTAATAATAGCCTAATAATCATTTGAAAAGCCCACTTAGAATAAGTAGGTACTTACGATGTCGTGGTCAATTCCATTGATCATCAAATGTCGTATAATACGATAGACAGACAGATACAAATACGTCAAACCAAATGAGTTAATAAGTATCGATAACATGTTTTTCCAAATAATTTCCGAACCCCAGAATTGCTGATCAACTTTTTCTAAAAGTTGTGGATGTTCAAAAAATATAAAAGCAAGGATATACCTTAACATAATAATATGCAGATTATAGGGCTGTAAAGCAAATTATTTATTTATTTTTATTGGCATACACAACAGTAACAATATTTACAAGTTTAGGTATATAACGCTAACTAACAACTAGGTAAAGTTAATTAGGTAACGATGTTTTGGACAATAAAATTACACATCATAATATCACATCTTAAATTGTATGTAACATTGTCGTTTCAGGAAATAAGTATCACATACCTGATGTGACCAAACATTACCTACGTTCTATTTTTATTTAAAAATGTGGAACAAAATATAGGCATTATTGTTGCCCAAAATAGCCCCGTGGTGTTGGAGAGAGCCTCGTTACGCAAATGAAAAATCGGTACCCTCTATTACGCGAATCACCTAGATTTCAACCTTGACCAGACTTGAGTCAGTAGGGGGTAAGGTTAGGTTAGGGCTACCTATTTTAAAAACGCTGATAAGCCACTCAACGGCTACAATTTTATTTCGCCATGAAGTTATTTAAGCAAACAGTTTTCGCCTAGGTAACGAATGAAATACAAAACTTTTCCATTAGTTACCTACTTACGATAAGTAACGGTTTTATTACATTTTTTTTATTTGACGAGCGTCTAGCTATGACCACAATGCAACTTTACTTTTCTTGTCTTACTTACCTACTAAATCCAAAGAAAATTAAGCCAAGCAAGGGTGCCAGCTGCCATCTCTAAAATTTGGGAAACAGACAAGACGCGTGAAAACCTTGGATTTTAGAATCTAAAAGCCAGACATGTCAACAAGATCTTTTAAACATTTTCTATGCCATTATTTTTTAAGGATATTATGATCTCCTAGTAGCTCTTGTTATAATGGCATTTAAATCACTAATAAAATATTTCATTGCGATTTTTACGTACATTACATACTGTTTAGTCCTAAAATATACAGCTAGGTACCTATCATTGCTTCGAGATTACCTCAGATGATGTGAGGTTTCCCAGCACGTGAGTGCCTATTTATGACTGGGTCACTGGTTACATAAATAAACAGCTTAGTCTGTAGTGAAGTGACACTACAAACTAGCGAAAAATAAAGAGCAAACTGCTCTGTAAACTAAATGTTCAGTGTTAGAAACTATTGACAATTATCGAACTAATCTATCAGACTCATAAAGTATACCTATAACTCTTATCTCAAACATATTAGTCATTAATAATGACTCATTATTCTCGTTATTGAAATACTGGTGTTCATGTTACGGGCATTTAAGTATTTATTATTAAAATTGCTGTCACTTGTTAGTTGTCACATTTATAAAAGTAACAGCACTATTTTTAAACCATGACTATCTTAATCTCCATCGATCCAATTGGATATCAACGAACGAGCTGCTCGTTTGGCTCATCTAGTTCGTTTGGCTCGACTAGCTCGTTGGCTCGAATAGCTCGTTTGTCTCTTTGTTCTGTAAAAAAAAAACAACGTGTAATAATTATGATATCAACGAACGAACAGCTCTTTTGGCTCGACTAGTTCGTTTGGCTCGATTAGCTCGTGTGGCTCGACTAGCTCGTTTGGCTCTTTGTTCTAGAAAAAAAACATGGCTGTATTACCGAGTAATAGATATTTACCTACTAATAGATACTTCGTTAATTCTGTTACACATTATATACCTATCTTCTATCTTTACTAATTATAAAAAGGTTCATTGCATAAGTTAAAGACAGAGCTCATTGTAACCGAAAAAGCAAATGATCGACGATTCGACTTCAATGTCGAGTGCGTGAGAATTGGTCCCCAAGTCGATGTACGTAGTGAAGTCAGATAGTTAATTTAGGTACTACATTGCCATGATTTACTACACTTACTGCCATCACTAAAAGGGCAATGGATCTGTACTCAAAGGTCCCTCACAAGTCTTACTAATTATTTCATTCCTTAGGAACGGGGAGCGGAAAAGTCACCACACCTCCTCTAAAGAACGGAAGTGACTTACGGGAATCAGGGTACCTCATAGCAGTCGGCTCCAGAACAGCAAGGTAAACTAAAAATAAAAGTCTTGAAGGTATCTTTGTCTATTAGGTACGATTAGGTATATCAGTCGTATATTTAGTTCTTCGATTCGCAATATATGGCACCAAAGCTGAAGTCAGGCTGGAAAATATCATTGGACCCTGGAGAAAAACTACCAGTATCATGAAAGGAAATTTCTTATATTATAGGTACAACTACCTCAGTTATTGTAGACATATTTTACGACAGACGAATGCAAGAAGTGAAATTTAAAGAGAAGAATAGGAATAGAATTTTATTTTCTTTTTCATATTTTCTAAATGACGAAGTTGTTTCCTAACGTTATTATGGACATATTACTTACAAGACATACGAGTGTACGACCTAAGGTTTTTTAGCGAAAATTTGTATTAAAATTAATTATTAAAAACTTAAGTACTTAGATACTAATAACACCAACTGTAATCACAGGCACCATTCATTGACGTTTTTCCTTACATAATAATTATTATCAACACGCGATTGAAAACTTTCTAACTGATATTAATTCGCTTTGTAACTTTCAGGTTTCGAAGAAAACATAAAAACAAAATGATGCTGATAATACTACTATTTTTACTTATACTGTTATTATGTTTAGCAATAGTTATGACAGTTTTATGTAAGTACTTAATTCAGCACTTAATTTTACCAACCTTAGTCAATATTAATATTTATTTTTCTTTAATCATTATATAAGCCCACATCCACCCATGTTGAGAATAGGCCTCTTCTCTATCACGCCATTCCCTACGGTCCTCCTGCGACCCTTTATCATGGGTTTCCCCGCTACCATTACAATATCAGTCGGACCAACGGGCAAGTAGTCTACCCACAGGACGTCGTCCCAATCTTGGCTGCCATTCGGTAGGTAAGCTTTACACCTATCAGTCCTAGCATCTTGTCAGATGTCCTGCCCATCTCCACTTTTTAGCTCACACACTCGCGTGACAGCATCGACTACCCTGGTCCTTCCTTCCTAGTTAGTTCCTTAAGGATATGCTTAGTGGACATTTGTAAAGGACATCATTTTATTTTAAGTCGTTTTTCGTTTGACACTAGTCTTCTAAAGTTAATCCTATTTTAGACGTGAAACAAAAACGGCACAAGCCTGTGAGGATTTGCGAGAGCAAAGAGTGCCTGCGCTCCGCCGCCAACCTCGCCCTTTCGATAGACAAGACTGCTGACCCTTGCGAAGACTTTTACCAGGTACCTGCCTATAGCAATATTTTTAAGATTATTCGTACTTACGATAATTTTGTAGTGGAGACTGCAGGTTAACTAATACGTAAATATAGGACTGCCATTCGTTTGGCAACTAATCTCGGGAGGGATAAGATTTTGTAACGGCACTGCATAAAGAAGGCATGTAGGACGTTCTGCTGTGGAAGTGCAGTTTGTTGATTAGTTATTGATTTAGAACTATGATTTAAGCACTTATGAACTTTTAATAAGATTTTTTCGTGGTCATAACCTAATCCCATCATAGTAGTGATGACTTGATTTCTTTGATGGAGGCCTTTGCCTTGCAGTGGGACAGTAAATAGGCTGAAAAGTACGTTACTTTCGTTCGTTGCAAAAAGTAATGGTGATTTCACCATTACTTTTTGCAACGAACACCAATTTTCCTTAATGTCCTATCTACTATATAGGTAGTAGTAAGTGAACATTTTCTTTCAAATAAAACAAAACTTCTAAACTTCTTGAAAATAGTTTTTCATTCAATCTATGTCACTCTGTCCTTAGTATGCCTGTGGAAACTGGGCCGACGACCACCCGCGAGCCGGACACGTACCGGTCCTACGACTGGTTCAGAGACAAGCAGAGCAAGGTGTACACTGTGGTCAGGGACTTCCTGTCCAGGAACATCAGTGGGCTGCCGAAGCCGGTGCGACAGGCGAAGGATATGTATGCTGCTTGTATGGACACTGGTATGATTTTTTTTTATTTGATATGTGGCAGACGAGCAGACGGTGATCTATCTAATGGAAAGCGATTACTGCCGCCCATAGACACCTAACTTCAGTAGAGACACAAGTGCGCCCAAATTGGACCTCTACTGAATTATCCTGAAGCATTAATTTCACAAATGCTGGTTTTAAAAGAACATTGCAAGAACTGCAACTGGTAAAATTCGTATCTTATACTTGTTGACTTTCGTTTTCTAGTTTCTCAGACTGATTACAGAAACTAGAAGAACTGCTAGCGTTATAAAATTTAAATCTCACGAAAAATACTTAAGGAAACTACTTTTCATGACTTAATTTAAACCCTAGTCGTCGTATTGCGACCCTTTTCCACGTACTTGGCCTAGAGTTAACCATCACCGTAACACCCGTGGCTATTTCCTGGGTAATAAAGATTCAACTAAAGAAAGCAGAAATTCTTACAAAGAATACACTCAAGGCTTTATTCAAATAAATAAATTGCATAAGTAATATTACATGAATTAACTAGGTTGCAATAAGGTTGCTGTAGTAGGGTGCTGTAGATTTTTAAATAAACTTTAGAATGTACATACATAACATTTATTTCTCATAAAGCACCATTATCCTCTCTATATGACTCCAATGTCAATAGTTAGATAATGCTTCTTGACATTAAGTTTGCCTTTTGTATAAAATTCTGTACAAAGAAGTTCTATTCAGTTTTATTATTCTGTATAAAGAATCGATATCAATAGCCACGGAACATATACAATATTAATACTCTGGCCCTATTTTCAGAAACATTGGACAAACAAGGCTTACAACCAGTGCTTCAAATCCTTGAATCACTAGCCCTGCCCCCATACCCGACGTACACAAACGTATCTGAAGATTTCGACTACGACACATACAAATTCGACTGGATCGAAACTGTGATTAAAATCAAAACGCAACTCGGGATGGATGTACTTATAGGGTTCGACATATTCACAGACCCGAAGAATTCTTCAGTTTATAGATTGGTGATGGGATCGCCTGAAACCACAAACCCGTTTCCAAGGTACCAATCTACTACGAGTATTAACGTGCTGAATTGACAACAGTTATTAGTGTCAAAATGCTTGAAATGACAAGTTGACAACTAAAGTTCATGTAACATTTAAAAAATATATGTACTAATAAATTAAAGTAAGTTTTCTCGGTAGCTAAGTCGGTAGAGTAAAGAATAAGACTTTTAATTTTGTGCAGTTCAAGCCCCACGTTGGGCGCCACTGCAAGTTTTACGTTTTGGTGTTACCTATCTTCTGCTTTCCTATTGGTGATCACACAAATGCCCAAATGATATCACCAATGAACTCTGATTGAATAATATGCTATAGTAATAATTTAACAAATGTCTTATGTTTAAGCATGCACAATGAGAAGAAAAGACACAATAGCAAAGAAAGGAAATATTTCAAACCTCCAACAGAGAGAGAATTTGACGAAACATTTTATGCGTACAACGAACCGCAGGCAAAAAGCAAAAAAGACGATGAGGAAGAAGAGAAGATCAATCAGATTTACAAACTTTTCTATGCAGAACTTATGAAACTATTCGTCATTGAATCCGGGAGTCTAAAGCCGGTTAATGTAGTCGAGCCTGATTTAGATCAAAAACTATTGAACGCTTCTGGTGAATTCTACTCTATGCACAACGACATGTACGAGGTAATTAAGTAGTTAAACCGCCATAATTATTATCTGATTGTTCTCATGATAAGTTGGATTATTATGAACTTTACAGCTATATGCATGCCATGTTATGACCCCATTTTAATGTCGTGTAATTACCATCAAAGAATATAACAAATGAAATGAAAATATACCTACACTAAAGTTAAACATTTTTAGAGAATCAAAAAGGCTATGTAATTTGATTTTCTAATGAACTACATAATAATATGAAGACAATCACACTCGTGTGTTATTAAAAGGTTGCATGGATGGCTGGTTTTGCACTAAGCTCAACTTACCTTGTACCCTTTAAGTTCCTGTTAAGGAAAATAAGATAAGTTGATTTAACGCACTCTCCCTCTAAGGTTCAATGTTCTTGTCCACCCAGTACGTACTTGTTTACAAAGTAATATTAGGTACATTGAATAAAAATGTGCAGTAGGTACATCAAGTTGCTACACTTTCCACTTCAATACCTTAAAAGAGCGATAGGGAGAATGGTGCGAAAGAGACAAATATTTGCTTCCCAGTACTTACGATTACTCCAAGTCTTTTTCTGTATCTACATTAGTGTAGTTAGTATGACCCACATGGTAGTCAATAGTTATAACAAAATTGCTTCCAAATGTTAAGTTGAAGGCAATCTTTATTTTCTAGAAGAAATGGACTTTAATTACCTAAACCTTTAAATTATTCAGGTCGTAATAATAGTCCTCATGTTTGTCACATTATTAGTCTACCTACGTACTTTTGATGAACTCGAGTACTTTGACCTAAGTATTATTATAAAAGTAGACAAGGACTTATAGGAACCATCTGAGTCACTTTTGTATTGGAAAAAAATAGTTTAGAAGTCATTTACCTACACCATTTTTCTTACACTATTATTAGATTCCGTGTATGTTTCCTGTTACCTGCTTATAGGAAACATCTAAGTACTTTTGTGTCGAAAATATAAAGTTAAGCCGTTTAGTAGTACAGTAGTGTGTGTTAATGCAAAATAAAAATATATCTTTTAAAGAGTCTTTAAATTATCTCATACGCCGCTGTTTGTGCCATGCCAACACTAACTATAGAGCAAATATAGTTCTCACCCGCTTATTAAAAAGCTATATAAGACATTTAGTTCCATAGATCCATTCATAACTTCTAAAATCACAGATACATTTTTTACCATTAGCACCATTAAACATCTGAGGTTTGAAGAGGGCCTCAACACACCCTGAACCATACAACCCCTATGGTTATGAAGAGACGTGTCACTTCATCTGTAGTGTATCCTCCCGGTAATACTTACAACTTGGAAAAATATTTTTTACAAGAACAATAATTTTCAGCTAGAATCTGACAACGAGACCGAGACAGACGAAAACTCCTACTTGAGCATCCCACAGTACACAGTATACGAGCTGCAAGCCCGCACAGATATGATAGTGGAAGCCAACAACGCCACAGCGATGCCCGTCTGGAAGAGATACCTGGAAGGAGTCTTCAACATAAGCGATGTCGTGCTGGACTTTGATAATGATAAAATCCTAGTTTCGGAACCGGACATGAAGTACTTGTCCCTGATGGCTACGTTGATAGCGAGGACTCCTCCGGCTAAAATTGAGCTGTTTATTTGGATAAAAGTAAGCTTTAATCGAATTTTACTTTCCGATTGTACTTATTATTTTTGTTGCATAATCCCTATTGTTTCGCACTAACTCCATCGTTTTTGTGGAGGAAGGAAGGTTTTAATTATTGATTAAAACATTGAACATTTACAATATTTACTACTATTTAAATACATATTTAACGGACGTGTGTCAATCAATGGCCTAGATATAGTCAGCTCTGTCCTGTCGAATGTAATTAATCTAGAATATGCTAGCTACATAATGAAGTAGGTATGTTAAAATAAGGTCCGTGGGAGACAACTGTTCATATGTCATATATGTTCTCATGGTTATATTATCATAAATAAACTCGTTAACACTTACTTCTTCCTAATTAAGTTCTCGTCAAACACTGAAGCTTCGTTATCATTGATATTCTCTATTCTTATGTCTGTCTGTAATAAGTTTACTTACTAAGATTCTTCTACTAGAAGTATAATAGTAAGATGTTTCCAATTATGATCCCAGATAGTAGAAGTGATGGCGGCTCACACCACAACAGAACTCCGTATGCTCTTCCAACGGTCGTACGAGGAGATGCACTCGGGCAGCCGCTCCGCCCAGGTGCCCCGCAGCCTTCAGTGCTCCAGCGCTGTCAATGACCTCATGGGCATGGCCGTCTCCTATGCTATTGCTGACCCGCATTTCTTCAACGTCACCAAGCCTAAGGTTAGCTTTCTTGAACCCTTACATGGAATCTAAAAAATCTTTAGGTACTTATAGATAATAATACCGAAGAGTGGCATAGATTCAGAGAATTAACTGAAGCTGATGCGGATGCATGGACTTAAAACCAATATTCTTAGGAAACATGTTACAAAGATTTAAAAAATAACAGACTATAATTCAAAAAGTATCTGCTGCACTATTTGGTTTTAGTAAAGCATTTCAGGTTCGATTTGTTTGAAGTTAGAGATGTTGCAAATCACATATCGAGTGCATGATTTCCCCTAGGTGCAGACGATGTTATACGAGATGAAAAATGCACTAGCCCACTTAGTAGGCAAAGCGAAGTGGATGGACGACAACACAAAGCTGGCGACGTACCAGAAGATCATACAAATGAAGACTCTCATCGGCTTTCCCGACTGGTTTCCTAGAAGACAACCGACTGGAGGAGTACTATGAAGGGATAGAAGTGAAGGCAGACGCTCACCTGGAGAATATGGTAAACGTAATACAGGTGAAGATGAGGAAAGCGTTGAACAAGTTCAGGGAAGGGAACAACTTCACGTGGGCTACGGATCCTACAGAAGTCAATGCTTATCATACTTTTCAAGAAAATACAATAAGTGAGTAATGAATATTAATGCGTATAATGCCTGAGCATTTTTATCGTTTTCTTATAAAGTTTCTTAATTGTATAACCCGAGTTCTAAAAATGTTCGAACCGCTAAAAATATTCTCAAAGATGTATTTTGTAAAGCATCCAACATTGGATTGTTAATTTAAAATGTGTAGGTAAATAGTAGAAAATGTCAACAATATTTGATTCTTTGGACGCAGCTGTTCCTATGGTAATGTTGCAGCATCCGTTCTTTGATTTGGGACTAGAGTAAGTAAACGATTACATTCTTTAAATACATGGATAAAAATCATTAGCATCATCAAAATTCACACATACTGCTGTATTTAATTAAATCAAGATAACAACAATAATAAGCTTGACCTTCATGAAAGTCATAGTATAGTAACTTAAACTATTTTTTTCTACAGCTCTCTGAATTACGGATCTCTGGGTACTGTGCTTGGTCATGAAATTACACATGGCTTCGATAATTTTGGTATGACTTTTACTTGACTAGTAGAAACTTAATTACCTTTTTTATACTATTAATAAATTTCACCGTCCCTTTCAACTCCCATTCAGCACGATTCTTTAGTTATTCTCGAGTGATTGCGCGACATTTCATTTTGTGATATTTTAATGAGAAAATAACACGCGATAAGTTAATGCCCAGTAAAGTATTTATGATTATATTTTAAAGGCATGCACTCACTAATATGTAAGGTCACGGCCGGGCCTGCCATAAGCCGGAGGAACTTGAACTTTGGAATAGGGTTGTTGCTTAATTCCTTTTAAACTTGTAATTTGAGAACGATCAGAGTTCTCCTCATCGGGAGATGTCTTTCGAAGTCACTGCGTTTTGATTTACTATCATTACGGGTGAATGACGCATTATACACCGTTAAATTTTTGTCGTTTTAATACCGAAGCTATTGTAATGGGTAACAGGAATGAAGTCCATAGCACATTAGATCATCAAAATTCCACGCCATTTGTCATCATGACTCCTCCTTCAATACTATAAACGATGAGGGAGAGCCGCAGAAGGTTTTGTGGGTATTCTTCTTGGCTGGGTAGCTCTCTGGGTACCTTTCCTCTGTCGTTTTCTGCAATACTAAGCTAATAGGAATGCAGATACGTTAGTGATACGGCTATTAATATCTTACAGGTCGCCAATTTGACAAGAACGGCAACTTCCTACCATGGTGGTCAAACGAGACGGTGGAATCTTTCGTGAATATGACTCAATGTTTTGTCGACCAGTATTCCACATTTTACGTACCTGAAATAGATGAGCATGTGAGTATATTCGTACACCATTAGGTAAATTTGTCACGAGTTGGACTCTATAGTTAATATTGTAATTTATTAAATTCCTGCCACGTTTGACTTGTACTCAATAATATAAACTTATACTTGTAATCACATAAAAATATTTAGGTTGACTTTATGGTTGTATCCGTCCGGGATTCTCCAGATTTGTCCTAGTTTAGAGGGCATCTGGGAAGCGTCCGGGTAAGGTTTCATTTGTAGACCGGATTTTAAAAAATAAATAACATTGAATATGTTAAAAGATCTTGTTGACATGTCCAGCTTTTGAACTTTAAAATCTGGGTTTTTCACGCGTCTTGTCCTGTTTTCCAAATTTTAGAGATGGACAACCCTAGTTGACCTTCGACATTCAGCATTTAGTAGGTAGCAATAGAATAAGTGGATGCTCCAAGTACATGAGTTAAGTACCTACCCCAAAATGATCTACTCAGGACTCGGTACATACCACCACGGCTACATAGAGCAAAAATCCATTTCAGGTGCTTTAAACGTTTCTAGAATCTTTCTTGGAAAATAGTTTAAAGAGGGCACCGCTTTATAAAATATTCCACGAATGTTTGTTCTGTCTGAAGCCACAACGGCACATAACCTATGGGTGATTGAGGTTGATTGGTGGTAGTCTTCGAAACTAGGACGATCGATGTACACACGTTCTTTACTTGCCCTTATTTATCAAGAGTTATTACGTACAGTTAGGTCCCTGTGACCTTAATAGTAGCCTAAGTAATGACTGACCATCAATCAAATAAAACAACAATCGCCACTGTAGGTAATACCCGAATTTGTGACATGGTCTACAATGTAATAAATTTGATTCAAAAGAAATGTTTATCTATCATCAAAACACATTAGGTACAACATCACGTTATTTTTCTGAATTGCAAGAATAAAAAGCAAATGTACCTAAACGTAACAAGCGATAAACGATTTATTTCTATCCCATATTTAGTGTTTTGTTTTTCTCAATAAAAAAATCTAGAGGTGTTCTGTGGGTGCTTTCACTACATGTTTGCAATATCAGGGGGTCTTCCGCCAAACGATATCGATTTATTCGTAACGATACGACAGTTCTTACAAAAACCCTACTCTAACACAGCTTAAAATACGAATAATTGAATTTGACAGCTTCACAAACGTCAAATCGACGAACATTCCTACGACGTCTCTGATGGTATCGTTAGGAGTATCGTTTCGTTTGTATTTGTAAAAACTTTTTTCAGCCATTTATGGCCCACGCTGAAGAATAATAAACCAAACAGCCAAACTTTTTTTAAATTTTACAAGCATTCGTCGTATCGTTACGATTAAATCGATATCGTTTGGCGTAGTAGACCCCCTAGTCAGCAATCTTTTTGGTCTAACATAAAGATTTTCCTTTAGTCCAATTTTTTTTAATATCCCAGATTGACGGCAAGAAGACGTTGGGAGAGAACATTGCGGACAATGGCGGTGTGAGGGAGGCACTGGCAGCCCTCAAGAACCACCTGCGCAAGCGCGGCCCGGAGCCCAAGCTGCCTGGCTTCGAGCATATGACAGAGGAGCAGATGTTCTTCTTGTCCTATGGCAATGTGAGTTTTATTGGTGCTCAAACCGTAGGCAGTCAACATAGGCGTACTCAGGTTCTGGGCCAGATGGGGGCAAATCCCTTTTTTTACATTAACAATTAAAAGAGGTATGTTTTTTTTTATGTGATAGGTAGCAGAACTAGCAGACGAGCAGGCGGATCACCTGATGGTAAGCAATTGCCGCCGCTCATGGACACTTGCAACACCAGTGGAGTTACAAGTGCGCTGCCACCTTTTATCCCCTTCCCCCGGGTGGGCCTCCCGTACCCTCCACTCACTCGGCGAAACACAGCACAGGGGCTGCTTCACGCCGGTTTTCTGTGAGGCAGTGGTATCACTCCGGTCGAGCCGGCCCATTCATGCCGAAGCGTGGCTCTCCCACAGTTAAACAGCGTACTCAGGTTCTGGGCCTGGGGCAAATCCCATTTTTTACATTAACAATTAAAATAGGTATGTTTTATATAAATTCTATAACTACCTAGGTTTTTTTTTTGTGATAGGTGGCAGACGAGCAGACGGTTTATCTGATGGTAAGCCATAGACACAGCTGCAACAACAGTACCATAAGTGCGCTGCCGAACTTTGACCCCTTTCCTCCCACGTTGTTTTTATTTTTCATTTCTATCTATAAGTAGGTAATGATATCTATGTATAAGTAGTGATATAGTGATAAGTTAAATTAGTAGGGACTTCAACATGATTCTAGGGATGGGGCGGCAGCCTAATGCGGATTGGTGATAACAAACCTGAGCTGTGTTTGAAAAATTCGAAACATACTTTTTCCTCGACCCTAGAATAATAATACTATTTATTTATTCAAGTAACATATGACTGTATGTTAGTTATAAAGGTTGAATAAATCGCGGGATCCGGGAGATCATGGTCCGGCACTAAAACCTCTGGACCAACGGGCCTATAATTATTGTAGGGTAAGTTTCGACAATATGACTGACATTTTCTCCTGTTTATACTAGCTATGGTGCGGCATTGCAACGAAAGACTCCCTAAAAGCAGACATAGAAGACGAGCATTCCCCCCAGCAGTTCCGGGCCAAAGGCGCGTTGCAGAACAACGAGGAGTTCGCCAGGGCTTGGCGCTGCGCCCCCGGCTCTAACATGAACCCTCGAACCAGGTGCATCATATTCTAAAAGCTTGACCACCTACCACCTTATTAAATTGGCGTTGGTTAAAGAAAGCCTTAGAAAATTTAATTGATGGTTTTTTTGTGATGATTCTTTACTTATTGCATTTGGTAAAATACCTATTAATAAAGTATATTATACTTACAAGTAACTTCTTTATTAAATTGGGGGCCACATTCTTCGAGGACCTTATAACTTTTAGTCCTCCAGCACTAAGTTCCGTGTTTTTGAGTGCCATCTTATTTTAAGCTCTCATTCGTGATCGTATTTGTTTATTATTAATAACACTTCTTAAAATCCTTGATTGTGTGTTGTGAACATGAGATTAAATTAGGTATCTAACTGTTTATTTTCTAATAAAAATACTTCAGTATTAATAATTTTATAAATTTACTCCTAATTTACTATCTACCTTTCTAATATGGTACAAATATTTTTAACTTACATAAGTCTGATTTCAATATATTTTATTTACTTTAGGTTTTATAACATGTAAGGAACATTTTATTTTATATTACTCATAAGTATTTGGCCATGTTAAATAGGTAAATAATGAAAATAATAAACATTATCTTCAAAAACATTTTAATGTAAAAAATCTCAAAATGTAGACATAAAAGTGATGATTACTAGCTGTAACTTAGCAATTTAAATATAACAAATTTAAATAAAGTTTTATAAAAATATCACTGGTTTCAATATTCATTTTAAAATCATAAAATATAAATATATACAATGAAATCTTATCTTACATTACAATTTACAGTTAGTGGCTGTAAGATCCATGGTAGCCAGATAACGAGTTAGATACGATAGTTTTAGAGATCCCTCCTGAATAGCCTCCATAACCGATGCCGCTGGAAATGCCTCCATACCCAGCACCGGTGGAAATGGCGCCGACTCCGCCGACGCTAGAGAAGCCGCCCAGCCCGACGCCGCTCGGAATGCCGCCGCCCACGATGCCTACCCCGGTGCTCACCGGCACGGCCACCGACGACACCGCCGGGGCCACGGGACACGGCCACGGCGGGCACGGCCGGCGCCACGGGCACGGGCACCCGCCGCTCCACCACCACGGGCTGCGGCACGGGCACGGGCCGGTCCACGATCACGGGCTGCGGCACCGGCACCGGCCGGTCCACCTGCACCGGCACGGGCACGTTCACCGGCCGGTCCACGTACACCGGCTGCGGCACCGGCACCGGCCGGTCCACGTACACCGGCCGGTCGATCGGCACATGCTTCTCCACCGTCACAGGGTATGGCACGGGAACGGAAACTTTGACGGGGTATGGCACTCTCTTCTCGTAATACACGGGGACTTGCCTCGTCACCTCGACGGGGACCTTGTGGATGACGGGCACGGGCCGGTCCACTGGGACCGGCACTTGCACCGGGACCGGGACTTGGACCGGTCGGTCCACCGGAACCGGAACTGGGACCTGGACGGGTACTTGCACGTCCCTGGTTATTGTGCGCGTTATGTATCGAGGGACTTCCTGTCGAAGTATCACGGGGTTGGGTTGTACGGAGACTGAGGTTTGTACTGCGGGTGCTGCGACTGCGACGGGGGCAGCTGCGACGGTCGCAACAGCTGGGGCCACGGCTGCCACCGCAGGGCCAACTGATGCTACTCCGGAGCCGATTGCGATTCCGGGTCCGACCCCGATTCCGGAGCCCAGGGCAATCCCGGGTCCCACGCCGACGCCGGAGCCCACCGCGATGCCGGGCCCCACGCCGAACCCTGAACCAAAACCACCATAGGATGATCCTACATAAGACGAACCCAAGGAGCCTCCTATTCCAGTGCTGTAGATTCCTCTCTTTACTCCTTTTTCTGGGGTCCCTTCGTCTTTAATTCCATTTTCTTCCAATAATTTAGAGAGTTTAGGTTTGGTCTCAATTTCTTTTGTTGTTGCTATACTGCTTACTACGAGCAAAACCTGCAAATAAATATTTTTGAATCAGTTTCCCACGCAACGTAATGGTCCCTTTACAATCTATTAATTCTTTATAATAAGTATGTTGTGTCCTTAGAAAAATCAACAACCTACTTAAGGGTCATTGGATTCAAAGAGCTCTCATAAATTCGTGTCTAGGTACAACGTTTACTTAGAAAAAAAAAGATAGCATCACAAAACTACGTATGGTGGTGACGTACCAAAAAAAGTAATGTTCCTCCATATTAAGATTTTGGCTTTGAGTAAGGTATTTGAAAAGAAAGAAAAAAAAACACTTATTTATTTGTGCAGCACAACCCATTATAATGCAGACAAATGATACATATACAAGAAAATACATGCAACTAGAATAAACTTACACTAAAGAACAACACCTATAAGTCGTAATGCCCAGAAACCCTTTAAAGGCATAAACAATTGGTTTTATTTAGCTCAGCCTTAACAAAGCCAGGTGTTGCAGGCGCATTATTAAATGTCTGCCATGGGTAACATGTGGCCGTGGGTCAAGGCAAGGTGCCTGACTCACGGCCGTCTAGGGCAGCGGATATTGTAGGGCGTAAAACTGCCCAATTGCTATGCAATATACCTAAAGAACAGTTTACACTTCGACTAGTACAGTAGCGAGGTAAGTTGCGTCATAGGTGAGTTAAGTCTTTATTGATGTTTAAACGTCAAAAGCGATTTAAGTAGTTTGAGTTGAAAAGATCACAATCCTATTTTTCCGCGTGTTTGTGAACTAGCCTTCTCGCTTGGCACCCCGCCAACTAACTGGCCGGCATGTAGATGGGCGAGTTAAGTCTTTGATTTACTTAAATAATAGCTTTGTGAGTATTTTTTTTTATCTTGAGACGGCAGTTTGAGACATTTTACTCGCTTACGTTTGGCTAATTATTACTTAACATGCTACTGTACTCGTCGTTTAAGATACACATAGGTATAGTTTGGTTACATTCACTCACAAAAATAGTGTCGGTATAAGACCTAATTAAAGTTAGCAATAAGTTCTACAGTGATAGGTATATAGGAGCCTACCAACGTACTCGTAACTTATGTACATTACCCAAATCAGACCTTACATACTCAAACCCATACTGAACTACAATCTCAATTTGCTATCGTAAACGGTAACTACTTAATTAAGCTGTCTGAAAAGTGCACTGCCAGGACATTTCACGTATTTCGCAAGTCTGTCTCCGTACTTACGTGTCCGATAAATTCATGTCCAGCTTAAGAAATGTTTTTTTTAAATGAGGGCTTAAATTTATAGGAACCTTTGGCGAAAATTAAACGCTATGTTTTTATTGGCTTCACGTATTTAATAAGTGTATGCTCTGTCGTAATATTGACTGGATCTCGTACATTTTCGCAGTTAGCAGCGTTTCACATACACTGACTTAATCAGTGACAAAAAACGGTGCACTAATTGTCCGAAAGTTCCCAAAAACAAAGTCGTACCTTAATCTTCTTTCTAAATTATCGAGTCGAAAGCATTAATATAAATATACTTACCTACTCTCTCTAGTCGAATGTCTTTGTTAATTTATTAGTTACAACTTTGTTCTTGGGACTCTTGACTTAACTGACGCTACAATTCGGTGCTTACTCCATTCCTTGAGTTAGCTACTAAAGCATAGGCGCGATATGATGATAGATTTGACACATACCTAGCCATATACTTTGCCTAATGATAAAATCCAAACAAGTCCATACCTAACTATCCTACCTATCATTATGTCTTTGTCCTAATGCTTAAGTCCTGTTTTTATGCAATAAAGCATGTCTATCCATTACCTTGGTCTACAGGTATAATTAAGCTGTCCGAAACATACACGGCCTGCACATTTCAAGTATTTCGCAAGTGTGTCTCCGACCTAGATCCGCCATTACTCTTCCTGTCTATGCCAACGAATGTTTCCCGTGCCCGACTCTATACTAAATCTATGGTACAATCTTTGCCCAGCCCAGTTTCGAACATGGGTTACATATGAAGTAGAAATTGGGTTTACGTAAATTGCAAATAGTTATTTATGAGCGTTTGTCGCAGTCCAAAGAAGTAGAGCTCGTGGCTTCGTACCTATATTAGATTTTAATTCCAAAATTTGCTATAAGCAGTTTTCTGTTTGCTTATTTTTAATCAGGGAGTTTAAGAAGAAAATATTTTAGTGAATATTTCTGTTAGATATTCGTAGGTACTTCTGTGTAGTTATGGGTTTAAAGTTTTATACCCTTTTACTATAATTTTTCAATCTAAATTTCATCTGTGCATCAAGATATTTCGGAGGATGTTTTGTGTATGGTAGGGTTTGTGGCCACTAACAAAGTAAGTATGTTTCCTTGTTATTCATACTATAACCACACACTTAATAAAAATACTACTGAGAAATACATTCTGGAGAGTTATTCGCTTAAAATATTTTCATTAACTTCATACAAAAACCCTTATGTTAATTGAGTAAGCACTAGGCACTGAAACCACTTAGATCACTTGTCTTCAATAATAAAGAGTTAAGCTCCATTGACATTGACAAACCCAAGAGGCGAAACCCTACCGTGTTGCAATCGGCACCCAGCGCCATCTATTGTCAGGCAGTGAAACTACTGTCCCAAAACGAAGTGAGGGCGGGCTTCTCTCTAGTACACAATAAATCTCAATCTCTCTCTCATTTTAGCGTGTAATTACCGGCTGCGTCCAATCGTCGCTTTGGAGCTCAGGATGTCTACGCGTAGCCAATGATTAAGGATTTCTGGACTGGTAATTAGGAGTTCTGGTCTGGTAATTAGGATCTGGTACTCTGGTAATTAGGATCGACTTCCACCTGACCTTTGAAACCCTATAGCAGGAAAACCCAATTGAATCATTGTTCCACGTTTCAGAAACTATCCGAATAAGTAAATCTTTTACAACATTCGGTATCTTCCAACAAAACTATTACTTGTGTTACGCGTCATATCGATCGGCTGATTATATGTTAATGTGGATTACAGATGCACCAAGCTACCGGCACGTACGCTCCACACACAAGCACTTTGCCATAAGATCCAAAATTGTATCGTAGGCGTATAGCCGCGTAACTAATGGTAGAAAAACAACGATCCGTTATCGTGATAGAGAAGCAATAATTCAAACGTGTACGTAATAATGTAAGTGGTTTGCCGCTATGATACCTTCTTAAACACTAGGCTGGTACATTAGGTTTCCTGAATAGGTATAGATGCCGCCACAGAATAATACCGATCATTTTTTACTAGAGGCAGCAAACGAGCAAGCGGGTCACCTGCTGGTAAGTAATGACCGCTGCCCAAGAACGTCTGCGAGATCAGAGAGGTCGCTGATGCGTTGCCGGCCTTTTAAGAAGGATTACTTATAGAGGAACGTTCTAGATTTTAGCAATGAGAGTTTAGTAATTTTAATAATTGATCATAACGTGTTAGTAGGAAAATATTTTTCTTTTTTGTTATCTTCTAACCTTGTACTAATATCACATCCATCATCATACAAGAACAATGATGTACTTATTTATTGTGGGCTCGGTAGGTTATCGGTCGGTAGGCATGTCCATAAATCCATAATAAATTTATGTATGACGTCACAATTTCACTGAGCAGTATTTGATAATACCAATATTATGCGTTTTTGAAGGTTGATCTGTCACCGTCTAACATTATTTAAGAGATTCACTAAAGCGTAAAATGGTACTTTTTTATTTTAGTTTTTGCGTTGTGTTAAGTAACACTTACCCAGACTAGAATAGGTTAATACCTATTTACTTTAATTAGTACATTTTGATACTTAAAAAGAAAAACTTATTAGTTCAGTATTTTATCACAGGTATGAGGTAAAGAAAACATTGAAAATGATTCCTTAAAAAAAGTAACGAAGAATAAATAGTTTGCAGTTAAGTAGCTGAAACTAGACCAAAGCGTCTAGTGACTAAGTTATTAATACTTATTTTACTTGAACTAGTCCGCCGCTGACCTAGTAAACATTTTAAATCTAGATAATATTCCGGTAGACAGGAGTCGCTTGCGCTTTAACCTTCCACCTACTGCATTATTTCCTCAGAAGGCCACTGGTCATTTTATTCAGAATAGTGGCCCGCCCTCACTTCGCTTCGGGACCGTAATTCAGAAATGAACCAATAGATGGCGCTGTGCTAAATTACATCGCGCAAGCGTTTCGTGTTTTCGGTTTACCTATAAGCCTTGTCGTTGTCTATATATAAGTTATCTCTTTATAAATAGTATAGAAGAAGAAGATAGAAGATAGAATACTAACTGATAATTATTTTGATTTTGGTGGAGAATTGTACAATTTCTATTTAGAAATATTTTGGAGAAACTATATTATAAATATAACATCATATTATTACGATTATGACTCCTGCCTACTCCTCTCGTATTTTGAAAAAAGTAGATAAAGATTAAAATAATAGAATGAGAAAGGATCGACCGGCCAAGCGATATGGATGGCTAACTGGATCACAAAATAAATTACAGCCAGAAGGATGACTCTAGCTGAAAATCTTTTCACATCACACCTCTCAAAATAATGTTGATGGGAAGCCAATTTGTGATTATTGTTAAATGTGACCACTCATTTACACGTATTTATTATTTTATTTTATTTAAAACTTTATTGCACAAAACTTCGTACAATAGGCGAACATAATGCCAAAGAGGGCTTCTCTACCAGTCGAACCTGTGGGTCAAGCGGAAAGGGCAAAGGTGGCAGCGAAAGAAGACTTTAAGTTTTAATGCAATCCACAGATTAAAGAAAAGAAATAGTTTAGTACTACATACGTAAAATATTTAATATAATATAAATACCTGTAACTAAAGATAAACGTATATACCTAAATACAATTATAATAATACTAATAATACGTATGCTAAGTACTTTTATTTACACTGCCTAAATACCTAGTATGCAGATAGTGGTTAACTGACATTAAGTACACGATAGGTAGGTATCCTATATCTAGGTAACTCTAATAATGATATTAGCCATGTTAAATTGATTTAGACCTTGCTCTACCTGAGCTCGTATGTATATATTATGTAGCTATATACGGTGTTATTATGTGAAGTAAAGGTTCAAAAACATTAAGCAAATTGGTCCAGTCGTAGCCAATATAATAATGGTAGTTTTAACCTACGAGTATGTATTACTTATATTTGACGGAGGTTCTAATTGGTATCACTTATTAAACTTTATGATATGAGCACAAAATAATTACACACAGAAGTTAGACTTTGACCTGATTTTGAATTTAGAACAGTTCGGTGACATATGCTAGGGTTGTTGCCCGGCATGAGTACATAAGCGCGCGGCCTCTACCATAGACCTCGACAGTTTGACAATCTTATGTCATAAGTTAGGATTAATGTGGTCGAAAAGGCGTTTTTGCCCGTTAGTGCGCATGCGTGAGTACATGACATATTTTGCATGCGTGAGTACATAACATATTTTTAGCTCTTAGTGCCCACTAAGAGCTAAAAAGAAGGCTGACTGCCCAGTCAGCCTTCTGTGTCAATATGTATTTTGTGGTATGAGGCCCATCTAATGTTTCGCTCTGAATAGACATCAACAATGCTGGGCCACTCCGTTATCAGTCATGCTGGTGCCTTCCATTAAAAAAACTTATCTCAAAGAGGGTATTTTTCTTCATTCCCTCGTTTAAAAAAGATCATGTCAAAGCGATCAGAGAACACCGCGGCGGAAAGTTATTCCTGAATCTACGCGTTGGAAAAAAGTAAGTAAGTTACTTTGTAGGATTAGGATTTTTATGTTGTTTGAAAACGCTAATTCCACAGCTATCATAATGTTAACATGGTCTATGTATTTTTACAAACAATGCATTTCACATTTCACAATAATCATGATAACTTTATTGTTGCGATTCCTGAAACACTATTATTTAATTACCCCAGGTACAGTCGAGGTCAAAAATATATTTACACTTTAGGATCTTGTCACAGTACATAAGTATAAGAAAACGACTTCCACTTTCTTATAAATGTGTATTATGACAAGGTCCTAAAGTGTAAACATATTTTTGACCTCGACTGTACATTACATTTGTGTACTAACTGATTTGCAACAGATCAGATTTTTAGTGTGATAGTAGAGTAACGTGCACTAATAGATATGGAACCTCATTCAAATATGAACCTTATCGTCCTGACATAAGAGTCAAAATGTTTACATTACATTGCATACGTACTGTACATAGTAGATATTACTACGGCTATATCCAGTTTTCAAGTTACATATTGAACAATAAAGATGTTTCACATAACATCAATTTACCAGACGATTTCATTTAGGCGTTACTTGTAATTGAGGAAACACGAATCTACAGAATTCCATTTCGATTTACAATGTTACAGAAGGTGAAACAATTTTCTGAAAATTTATTTATTAAGTATGCAGATATTAACTCATATACTCATTATCAAGTTGTAGGTGTGATTAGTTTACGAATAATCATTAGGACAATCGTCCTCATCACTCAATTCTAATTTATTTTTTAAAAATAAAAAACGTTCATTTAAATTTATTAAATTTGTCCCCAACCAGGCATTTAGGTAATAACAATCTGAATACATGTTTGTTGTTCTTCTAGACTAGGACAATCTTTGAATAAACCCATTATCTACTGACTGTCATTCTCCTATTCACTTTTCGTATTTAAGTTTCACTGGTAAAGGGCAGGGTAAATTTCTGGTAATAGAAAAATGTTACCATTTTAAATACCTACTGTGCTAATTTTATTTATTGTTTATTAATACCAGTATTTTTTTCAAAAATATATAACTTTTCCTATCATTAACAGACCAGTTTCAAAATCTTACCGTCAATATTTGGATGGCAGCCATCTTCCTAAAACCAAGATCACAACAGAATCACATTACTCTACAAATCGATTAAGCGATCGATACATCGACCGGACGGAATATGTGAGGTGGGTATGAGGGTGCGCGAGCGCAGACTTCGCTTATATACAACTACCTAAATCGTTACAGTCCATGCACTGGCCAGGCCTGCGATATTTTCGATATACCTATTCACGCATAAGTTATTAGGTAAGGTTCACGGAAATATCAGAGTGATAGACTAATTAATTTTACCATGATGGACCATATTAATTCTTAAACTACCTACATATATAGGTTACGTTGTTATATACGTTGTTTTTGTTTTGAGTTTTTTTGTTAGATATGGCAAGTTTTATCTATACTAATATAATAAAGCTGAAGAGTTTGTTTGTTTGTTTGAACGCGCTAATCTCCGAAACTACTGGTGCGATTTGAATAATTTTTTTTTTGTTGGATAGTCCATTTATCGAGGAAGGCTATAGGCTAAATAACATTACGCTATGACTAATAGGAGCAAGGACAGAGCGGTAAATGTGTAAAAAACGGGGAAAATTATTCATTTTTGAAGGCTTTCTTAGCGTGCGCTGCGAAAACGGTTCAAGATACACAAAAAATATGTATGAAAGAATTATTCCTCTATACATGATCTAAAAAAAAGTCCGCGACGGCATATGTCTATCTTTTAAGGTTTAGTCACAATGACCGTTTTTATGGTACCAAATTTGGTCGAAATAATTTGTTTAAGTTGTATCAACATAATAATATTAAGGGGGTTGTAAGGGGTAAAAAGTTACTTTTCCACGCGGACGAAGTCGCGGGCGGCCGCTAGTGGTTAATAAACATTCTGCACACATGCAACACTGCTTTCTTTCTTGTTTTTGAAACACGGTAGAGTTTTATATTCAGTATTGCTACTGCACCATGAAAAATTGCTTTAAGTTAAGTAGGTATTTCTGTTTTTTTTTAAGGTAAACATAACTCAAAAGAGTTTTTTTTTTTATTTGTTTTTGAATGTGTGTAATGAATGTAAAAATTTGCTCTATTTTTGGCCTGTTACTCGTATATGTATGTGGTTATATCGTGTTATCTTGTCTCGCTACTAATAAATTGATACATGTCACAAATTGTGTGAAGTGATGGAGGTACCTATAGAATGCGGGACCGGGCGGCCGGGGTCGAATCGAAAGTTTGGGATGCAACCGGGAAAAAATCTTAAGGTCCCCAAATCCAAAGCTACACAAATTACACGCTATGATGAACGTGAGAGATTTGTACCTACTTAATCCCTTTGATGATTCTGATTCAATATGAATACTGATTTAGCCTCACCTTAGGGAAGCTCGGTGTATGTGGGGAGACACGTGATGATGACTCTTCTGTCAAGTTTCTCATGTCTCCTTCAAATTTGTTTGTGGGCACTTACAAAAAAACTATGCCACCATAAATCTTCATCATTAGGCCGTATCTTTTTTTATGTAATAGGTGGGAGACGAGCAGACTAGTCACCTGATAGTAAGCGATTGTAGCCGCCCATGAAACCTGCAATATCAGTAGAGTCTCAAATGTGCTGCCAACCTTTGACCCCATTTCCCCCAATTGGGCTTCCGGTATCCTCACTCACTCGACGAAACACAGCGCAGGTGCTGCTTCACGCTGGTCTTCTGTGAGGCCGTGGTATCATTCCGGTCGAGCCCATTCATGCCGAAGCGTGGTTCTCCCACGGCTAAAAAATCTTAATAGGTAACTCTGCAGTGTGTAGACTTACTCCTGTTTTCCGCCACTAATACTTATATTGTAATCTACCTTTTACTGGTCGTATAACAGTGGAAACACACATACTTAGTGGGGGCGTTTATTAGATACCAACTGACATATTTAGTGACAAATTAATCAATAGATACCTACGTCCCTACGTGATCGAATTAACGGATGTACATATTTCTTAATTAAGTAAATAGGAATGTTATGTCACGTATTTATGTTGCGAATCTACATCATACCAACCCATATGAATAAGTTTCGACCCTTCCATAAAGTAGAGGATAGTTAAGACCTTATTCACCAAGAATCGACGAAACTAACGCCGCTATTTATATTTAATGTAGCGATTATGAGGTACCTAAATTCCCTCTAAATTCTTATATAGGTACTTAACGCCACATTCGGTATAAATCAATTGGTGGCGCTAGTTTCATCGTTTCCTAGCCTTAAGAGCTGATCTGATGATGAACCTGATAGCTGACCATAAGGTACCAAACCATAGCACCAAAATGCTAAATGGTAACCAGGATCGTTGGTGGAGCGCTTAGAGGGCAAATCGGGCAAAAAATCTCGGGCAGGAATTTCAAGATTTTTTAGCTGGTCACTGTTCTAACCTAATCTAACCAAAATGTTTTGTCTCAAAGAGTTTAGTAGGTATGTAATATCATCACAAATATTTTGGTGGGACTAAGTCTAAACACTGACCAGCTAAAACATCTTGAAATTGCTGCCCGAGTTGCCCCCTAAGCGGCTGGGCTGGTCCGTAGGAATTAGTACTTCATCAGACATCTTGCTTTTGTTCCAAAATTAGATGTCTCAAGACGTAGGTAATAAATGACATGTATTAAAAATTTGGTAAATCCTACTACTATTATAAAGGCGAAAGTTTGTAAGTATGGATGTTTGTTACTCTTTCACGAAAAACTACTGAATGTATTTGAATTAAACTTTACCACAATATAGCTTATACATCAGAATAACACATAGGCTACAATTTATAAAAATATATTGTGTGGATTGTCCAAAATATGACGGTAAGTGTCAAGAATTAACTCCACGCGTACGAAGTCGCGGGCGGCCGCTAGAAGATAATAATTTTCCTGCATATTTAAAAGGATATCAAAATTCGAATATTGAGGGAGTAAGTAACGAAGGGTAATGAGATATTGCATGACGAGACCACACGCTGCTCAGTAACGAGCTATACCGTATCTAGGTGAGGTACTATCCATTCCCCATATCAGGCTCGTTGACTAGTTGCCTAAAATATAGATCATGGGGTTCATAAATAAACATCTGCGCAGATTTGCGGTTTACACAAACTGTTAGATAAACATATACTGTGGATTTGTTACACACAGCCTGCAACCTCACAGAAACCGGAGGAGGGTCCAATCGGAGGAAAGGGGGAACTAAAGATAGATATATAAAAAACTGTTTAATGCAGAAAGGCTACTATAATGTAGAAGATTATTTAGATGATAAGGATTCCTGGACATGTTAATCTCCTCGCCTATTCTATTAAATGTATAATTTGATTTTATAATTTTACTTTGACGATTATCTAAACGATATAAAGCATTGTACACATCATACTGTTACTGTAATCTTAATAATATTTTTTATTATCAGAATGAAAATTGTAATTACTGATCATAATTTGAAAAGAGTGACTACTGAGTTTCTTGCTGATTCTTCTCGGTAGAAAACGACTTTCCGAATCAGCGGTAGCTTACATAATATTTGACATTCATAAATGTTCTATAAGGACTTAAATTGAATAAAGAATATTTCTATTTCTATTTCTAATAAGCAATTAATTTAATAAAATTAAATTACTTACTTATTAGCTAACAGTAAAAAAAACAAGTAGATATTAAAGTTATTTATTTGTGTTCACAATATTTCATACAAACTAAACAAAGGTGCTTTTCAAATAAGTAACTATAAATTAAGTCATACACAAACACAATAAAACACTGATCATACAATAAATAGCTCTCTCACAATCAAAATAACAATCATACAAATTTATCATGTACGTTCGCGTTTAGAAATTCAGTTTGTTTTTTCAACAAGATCACGTACAATTTGGTTGGCACCCTTCCTTTTCCTAACCTGATGATATGACGATTCTACGTCTTTATTATGACCTGCTGCAAATGCGGACGAGTGGTTTACTCCCGCATAGTACTTTACAGCCAGGAGCGCTGCTGTAAAGCCACGCCCCGTGATGCTGCTTAAATCACCTATTAAAGATGCAAAGGCCTACGATGATGATTATGATGTGGTATCGATCTCAGTATTTGCTCAATAGATTATTGCAAAATTAATCAGACCTCAAAGTATTTCTAAACGCCAACATATCACCAATTTATACTTCCCTTGAAAATAAATATCTTTTAGGCAGCAGAGTACCTAATTACTGTTAATTTAATACTATGTGCTCTAAAGCACATCGGGTGCATCCATTAGCCGAACTAAGTGAACGGAATCATAAAAATTCGGTTACCCATTCCGTAATTATGATACACTAGTGGCCGCCCGCAACTTCGTTTGCGTGAACTTTATGACTCTTGACTTAAAGATGATTATTTAAATAAAATTTTAACAAAAATATTACTTATTATAAATGTTCGTTTATAGGTTAAAAAATTTTAAGGCGGCTCATTAATATTTTATACGAAATGCTAAGGAATGGAACAACTTGCCGGCTTTTGTATTTCCAGAGAGCTACAATTTGGGTGTCTTTAAGTCGAGAGTGAATAGGCTTCTTCTGGGAAAGCACGCTACATCTTAGACCTCATTGTCACTCTCCATCAGGTGAGATGAGGTCAAGTGCAAACCCATTTAATATTTAAAATATCAACTTCTAATGAGCCCCCAAATTATTTTTTATTCCATTAAGGGATGTAAGTATTCTATTAAAGTTCGAATCTTATATTTTATCCATCAATTCTGTCAAAGAATGTGTATGCAAAAGTTGGAGTAGGTAAATTGGGCCAAGGAATCACGTAGTCCCATGAACAAACTTTGAACCCCCTTTTCGCTCCATTAGGGGTTTAAGTTCGGAATATCCTTCCTTATAGGATCTCATCCAAAAATGCTCATCACATTTGACAATTTTCCATTCCATTTCATTCCATATTTGTTATAGTGTAGCTGGGCTCTTAGAGGTCCAAACCAGATGTTCCATGATCTTTGATTTTTTTTCATGGCATCATAAACTGCTCATCAATCTAAACAACTTTTGTTAAGGTGCCATTGACCTACCTCTTATAGTTAGGCTGGGCTGTTGTGGTTCTACATCAAGGAGCCTGGTCTTCAAAATGTAATATACCCTATAAGTTGCCCTGACATTACAGCTATACAATAAAAAAAGTTTCATTCGAATTGGTTCAGTAGTTTCCGAGATTAGCGCGAACAAACAGACAAACAGACAAACAGATAAACAGACAAACAGACAAACAGACAAACAGACAGACAAAAATTTTAAAAATCATTGATTCATGTTCTGTTACTGTTTTTTAGTCGTCCTAAGTTATTTTGAGATAAATATCTTCAATGTACAGACACAGCTTTTTTACATTTTTATTATATGTATAGATTAGATTACATACACAAATTTGTCGATGCCAAATCGTTTTTTACTATAAAACGCCAAATTGACTTCATTAGTTCCACGTTGCAACACTTTAATAGGCAGTGTATCCACCTTATAGTGTAAAAGTCTAAAGACTCTAGAATCCTAGGTATCTTTATCTCTCCAAAAATTAAACCCACCCAGTATTTTACTTAGGGTTAGGGTAACAGCAGGTAAAAACTATGTGCAAAAATCTTTTGATACCAGTAGCGCTACCATGAGTTGACATCTAAAACTGACATAACGTAAACTATTGCTCTGTCTCTTTCAAATGCATCACAATGAAAGAGACAAAGCGATAGTTTTCGATAGCGAGGATAGTATTTCAAACTCATGGTAAGGCTACAGGACTCTGTTGTCGCACGACTTGACTTGTTGGTATTTGAAAAAAGCCGATTTAAACCTTATGTTGTAGTTTAAAACGGTTGAAAACCGAAGATTTTGGTTTTAAGCGGTTATTTTCAACTACTAACACATGACCTTACATAAACTAGCGTGAAAGTGACCAAACATCATACAATGATTTCTACTCCGTTTCGTTATCAACGTTGTCGGGCTGAGTGGTAGGTTCCGCCTCAGTAGAGCTCGTCGCGTTACCGCTGGATTCGCTGGTGGCAGTGGACACCTCAGTGGCTACCTCAGTTGGCTCAGTCTCAGGCTCTGGTGCGTTCTCGCAGTTCCGACCGCTGATACCAGCGGGGCATTGGCATCTACAATGATAAAAAAATTGTTATTGCTAACATTTCTCTTATAGGTATACTGGTATATGGACATCGCAAAGGGATGGTATGATAGGAACTTCTAACTTCAACATCTGACTTGAAGTAATGAGGGCATTAGTCATTTCAGCCACTACTTTGGCCGTCTGTAGGTTTTCTCGGTGTTTAAATATGATAGATGTTAATCCATGGAAACTCATGGCAAAATCAGTCCAGTCACAAGTCCGCAGCCAACCTTATAACTAACCTGTAATGTCCATCCCCAGCTTCTAGGGACTGACACCTGCCGCCGTTCTTACAGGTATCGGGGTTCTTCTCGCAGTAGTTCAATTCTGCAAACAAAATAAGAAAAAAACTTAGTAAGTAGAAAAATACTACAGTTCCCATAAACTTTAGCTCAAGCCATTTTACCATTTGTATACGAAAAAAATTCATAATTTTCGTGATCCAATTTAACGCACAACCATTAACTATAAAAGGTACACCCTAATTAAGGCAGACCAGTTGTATAATTGAACTCAAATGATCGTTCACATTAGAATAATGAATACGAAATCAGATGTACGAGTTAGTCTCCACCCGGCACTGCAGCGAATATTTATGACCAACCGCGCCTCTTGGTCTGCGAGCGGCTGTTGCCTTAAACGACAACCGGGATGATACGGGATGATGCAACTGCTTGCACCAGCGTGATAACTTATGCAATTAGAACCTAAGGTGACCATATCAGTGGCGTAACGTAGGTAGGTATCGACCAGAGGAGCGGAAGCCTAGATTTTGCCCATAAGCTCATTTTTCAAATTGTGGAATGACCTTCCAGTTGCAGTGTTCCCTGAGCGCTAAGACATGCCCTTTTTAGGGTTCCGTAGCCAAAATGGCAAAAACGGAACCCTTATAGTTTCGTCATGTCCGTCTGTCCGTCTGTCCGTCTGTCCGTCTGTCACAGCCGATTTACTCGGAAACTATAAGTACTACAGTGATGAAATTTGATGGGAATATGTGTTGTATGAACCGCTACAAAAATATGACACTAAATAGTAAAAAAAAGAATTGGGGGTGGGGCCCCCCATACATGTAACTGAGGGATGAAATTTTTTTTTTCGATGTACATACCCGTGTGGGGTATCAATGGAAAGGTCTTTTAAAATGATATAAAGTTTTCTAAAAAAACATTTTTCTTAAAGTGAACGGTTTTTGAGATATCAGCTCTCAAAGTCGTAAAAAGTATGTCCCCCCCCCCCTCTATTTTATAACTACGGGGTATAAAATTCTAAAAAAAATAGACGTGATGCATGCTAATTAACTCTTTCAACGATTTTTGGTTTGATCAAAGTATCTCTTATAGTTTTTGAGATAGGTTGATTTAACTGTAATTTTGGTTAAGTTTATTATATTTGCTGCTACGGAACCCTTTGTGCGCGAGCCCGACTCGCACTTGGCCGGTTTTTTTAAACGAGGTTTTAAAACAGTACTTCTTTCACGGTAGGCAGCGGCATGACGTGCCTCGGCATTGTTGATGTCTATGAGCGGCGGTTACCATTTACCATCAGATAGGTCGAAAACTCGTCTGCCTACTTCAGCATTTAAAAAAAAGCCGCACCTACACCAGTGCAATGGCGTAAACCTACTGACGCCATCGTCGTTTCTGCCCCTTGAAAGAAGCAGATATTGCCGCCCCCTCTAAAGTGCCGCCTGGGGCGGATCGCACCCCTTGCGCCCAGCACTCTACGCTAAGATCACACCTCAAGACGTGTCTATCACACATTTAAATGCATGGATATAAGGCAAGGGTCATTGGGACCTTGACTAGTTAGCATTATGTTTGTCCCACGTTGGATGAAATAATCCTGCCATCAAGTTGTCCCTGTCCCGCAAAGTGAGTGCCAAAACATCCCGTATTTTTAGGTTAAAATAGGGAGACAAACCTACCTCATCTGCTGTTACCTAAAATCATAACCGTCGCTCATGGTTTGGGGCTGGGAGCTTTGTGTTCGGAAACAATTTACGAGTAAGTAAATCTTTACACCCTGCCTAGATACGAGTATGCATAACTTTTTAATTTTATTCGTCGTAGCTGCTCGGTCGCCTAAATAGAGTGTCCTGTCCAAAAGTAGAGTAAAAATGGTCACGTTAAACCCTTCGATTATACAACAAGAAGCATCGTATTAGGAGCAGAATCGATTAATCAGTAACTAATCTACAACGGAAATCCATTCCGAAGGCGGCGAATGCGGCAAAATTACGGACAAACCTACCGTTAAGGCAATATGAGTTTGATTTTACATCTGCTACATTTCTCGCCGGCCTACTTCCATAAGAACCATCTGTTTTTGTTGGGGCTGAAGCAATGAGGTCTGCTGCTCACATTTTGGCATCTAAAAAGTACCTAGTACATTGCCGTAGGTACCATACCTGCATGTAGGAATTGGAACATGACAAATAAAACATTGGAACCCAATAGAAACATCTGAACTAAAATGGTTCGACTATCTACCTATATTAGGTCTATAAATACATCCGTAGTAATGTGATTTATTTTACGAAAACTTTGCACAAGTATTACAAATAAGTAATTTAAAATACGAATGTTTATTACATATCTGTGTTTTCGATTCGAATCGAATTATTTTATAAAAACATAAAAATAAATTTGCAATTGACAACATTTCAAAATTTCTAAGCCCTAAAATAAAAAATACCATTTCTTTGTTTTCTTCTCCTGATATCGAGAATATATCAAAATATTTTTTATATTGCTTATTTACTGAGAAAAAAAATTATAACTGAAAACTGAAAAATGACGTCATACTTACACTGAAGAATGAAATATTTCCTTTGCCTATACCTTCTCCATTGCTAAAACTGATAATATCTGTGAATTAACTGTCATGTGTCTTCAGTGACATTTGTAAAAATAATTCCTCGTACTCATTACAATTCTCATAAATTCTCATTTATAATCGTTTACAACAAAGAAACTATTGCGTATGTGCCAATGAAGGATCCGAAAACAAAATCCGTCGGAAACTTTCTTTTTATTTAAATAGTATGGGAAAAAGGGAGGTTATAATTCTATGACAGACAGATGCAAGACATAAAATGAAATTGTCAATAGTTGTCATGTATTCCTCAGTAAGCACAGAGTATATTGTATCTCAGTAAGTATGACGTAATTTGGCGCTTACGTCTGTTTAGAATACGAAGGATTAAAATATGTTTTTTAGGTATCTTATAAACATAATTTCGAAAAAACAAAAAATATGGGTCGCTTTATTTTATATCTACTTTCATATAAAACAATAATATAGACATGCAAAAATTATGAAATGTTGTCAATTAGGTTGATATAATGACTTAGAATAAGTTTTTATGTTAAATCGTCGCACTAGATCGCTTCAATACTAATTGACTGGGCGCTAAGACCGGATTACGCAGAACCTTCTTTAGCTCTAAATCAATTACCTAACTAAGCACACGTAGACAGGCAGGCAGCCTTAACTTTTTGCTCGCCGACATTAGCTTATAAGCACCTAATTCACTAAATCATACTGTATCACATCAGGGCTTATCAACATTTTTCTCAACCTGGGATCTCTTCGGTCGTGTCACACTGGTGTCCTATCCCATCCAAATATGTATATTTATGGTGTGGTCTCATCGAAATATGAGGGTAAGGGAATAGAGAGTGCACTTGTGTTTGCGCACACACTTGTGCACTATGAATGTTTTGTGTATACTCTGATTCATAATCATGTAAAGTAAACTGACAGATGAAAATGACAAGTTTCTATGCATTTTGACATCTTGCATGTGTCAAATTGAGTGATAATGTATGGGGACGACACATTGACATCTGTCAATTTACTTTACATAAGTACCTATAGTTGATCGTTGGCCGCCATAGCCGAAATATCGGATAAGAGGACGTTACCTTCGTCACACAGCATCCCTCCCCATCCCGGCTTGCAGGAGCATTCCCACGGCCTCTCGCAAGTTCCGTTCACACACCCCGGGTACGGATGGCACTGGTTGCAGGAGAGGCCGGTCCAGCCGACCTTGCAGCGACACTCCCCGGGCCGCCTGCAGTACCCGCGCTCGCTGTGGCATCCAGGGGCACAAATTGCTGCGAAATTAACGTAAATAATATTCAAATTGAACTTTAACTGAACGCTGTAAGGGCAATTTAGAGAAAAATTTGCATCTTTTTAAGGTGTCAGAAGGATTTTGACGTGGATTATATTAACAAAACTTTCTTAAATATCCTAAAAAGACGCTAGCTTCGGACGCAAACGGGGTAGTTTGCCTCGGTGTTTGATGATGATGTCTCTTAAAGAACTTCAGTGCAAAGGCTGACTGTGGTGGTGATGTGAGCTAGGTCCCTACCTACAAGCGGTGACTGTTAGCCCCTGCTAACAGTCACCGCTTGTATGAACTGACTAGCCTTGACGGCACTCATCAACAGCAGCACTGATCAGAGATCTTTGGAATTATGATACTTACGCGTTTGACACAAGAGGCCGGTGTATCCCGGTGAGCACTTGCACTCCAGAGGCTTGTCGCAGTAGCCGTGCTGGCATCCTGGCAGGGGTTGGCAGGCGCGGCACGTCGGGCCCGACCAGCCTAGCCGGCAGCGACACTCGCCAGGAGACTCGCAGTAGCCTCGGGTGGCGTGGCATTCGGAGCGGCAGATAGCTGCAAAACAAAACGGTAAGTTGCCTTTACATTACTTTAGTGAGCTAGAGAGTGACTTGTTATGGTATTGGGGGCAGAAAAACAGACAGATAACCTGATGGTAGACGATTGGCTGTAACTGTAACGACTACCATGCCATGGACATCCGCAATACCCATTGAGGTAAATGTAGAACTAGAGGAGCTATCGTAAGCAAAAGTCATGTTCCATTTTGAAATGTCAAACTTTGCGTGCGATGCAGCGCTGAAAAATAATTAATCGTCTAAGCATGCGAAATTCACACAGCGCTATATCGCTACTAGGATGAAGTTTGTTCGCGAACAAAAAGGCGTAAGCGCCGTGATTTTCATAGCACTTTACGCGTTTTGTTCAACGTACCTCAACAAAATGTCATTTTGTTGACTAAGCTACAGATAACAGAAGGGACTATTCGTATCTTGGAGTTTTATACATAACAAGAATCCTTACGTATTATCTAATTTGTGTGTATGTACGGTGGCCAGCACATCAAGTTACTACAATCTGTCAAATTTCTTCAATCGAACCTCACTTTTATGTCAAACGTGTTTGGTTCAATATCAACTGAGGAAATTTGACAGATTGTAGTAACTTGATGTGCTGGCCACTGTAAGTATTGTCTGATATGATTAAAGAGTACCTACCTACATATTAAAACTTCCTTCAAATGAGATTGATTGTGCCAGTTTACATGTTTTGTTAAATGAAACGAAGAGATACCTTTCAAGTACGGAAATTTCATTCTCCCTATAGGGGCGATGCACGAATTAATAGGTTAAAATAAAAGCGTAAATACAAATGATACGTTTTATTTAGTTACCCTTAAACAAAATAATTTTAGTTAACTTTTGCCGTTTAGATAAATAATTAATATTATGTCGAGCGACAGTAAAATATCGATTAAAAATTCTTTACAACCAAAATCGTTACATCAAAAATCGAATGGTAGGTAGGCATTAGGACATCACTAATTGATTTGTTTGTACTCGAGCTCCCAAAAGTAAATTAATGAATGAAACGGTATGTAGTAGGCATGTAACAATGTTCTACAATTTCCCTTCTGTTTATATTAATCTATGTCGAATGCGACAATAATGGCGTCTGTCAAATTGTGCTCGTATTTAATTTTTAAACGAGAATATCTAATTACTCATCGGTGGAAAATTATCCCTTTGCACTTCGCCGTATTCCTTGAATTATTTGTGCAATATTTCAATACACACCACGGTATTTTTGATGCGTTTTGTAGTATTTTTTCACTGAAACAACTGTTGGATGGTCAACCGGTCAGAGCAGGGGAAACAATCATAGAACTTTCAAACTAGAAATATAATCGGGCTAAATAAAAAAGAGCAAGACAGTAGTATTATTTTTGAATAGTAGATGATATTTAATTAAGTAGGGCTATATCAGTAAGTTGTTCAGAAGTTCCTATATAGATGGTAGGATATAACCTTGCTTTCACAGCTTACAACTTAGTTAAGTGAAGTGACGCAAGATGGCGCACTATCTGTTAATTTATATATTTTTATATTGAAACTTTTTCTGTAAAAGGAGTTTGCTTAATTATGTTAGTTTTTTTTTCTCTGAATGTCTTGTCAATTTGACGTTATTGAAATATAAATTTTTCTTCAAGTCATTTTCTCATGAATTTTATTTTATTATTGGAATTAAACCCGGGAAATAACTGATAAAGTTAACAAAATGCGTTTTAACTACGCAAGTCATAAATTCAATGAAGTAAATGTAGACCGTAAATGTTGCTCGGAAACAGTAAGTAAGAATTTAATGTCATTTTTTCAACAATGGAGTTAGTCGAGAATCAATCCGATATTTACTTAAAATTCAAAAGGCTGATAAAAATTTTAAGAAAAGTGTTAAGGCCAGCATCACTCGATCGTATATTGAGACACATCTTGAGAATTTAGAGGAATTATGGTTGGAATTCAAAGAGGGTCATAGGATAATCAGGTCAGCTCGTTCATCCAAGAAGATTCTTGTCAAACTGATCACGAGTATTTCACCGACGAAGGGTCAGTTAGAACAACTTGTCACCATTGTCATCATCAGATTCAAATGACTTAAATCTTCCGAGAATTCAACTTCCGACATTTTCCGGAAAGTATGAAGAGTGGCAAACATTCCATAATAATATGTTTACAGCTCTTATACATAATAATAAGAGCTTGACTGGAGTATAGAAGTTACACTAAGTACTTGAATACAAGTCTACAAGGAGACCCAAGTAACTTGCTTCGGAATTTTGCTATTACTGATCGGAACTATGAGGAAGCTTGGGCGCAACTTATCAAGCGTTACGATAACAAGCAATACAATAGTAATGCTATCTTGAAGACGCAAAGAAATATTATTCAGTGTTTGAAGAGAAAGAAATAAACATTTGTGAAATACAAAACAATATATTTTATTTTATTTTTGTAACGAGAACATTTTTTTAGAGAAATTACAATAATTTTAAGCTAATGTGTTTTAGACATAGCTTTACCTATTTCTTATTTACTATATTTTTTGTGAATAAGGAATATCTAAAGCTATGTCAAAAACAAATCAAATAAACATCCTTGAAAACAACCCATACACGCACACACGCACACATACACACACACATTCATACTATTAATTCCAAAGCTCGCGTTCAGAGGCAGCACTACCTATCGCATTTCCACAAAAAAGGCTGAGTTGTATCTCTATTACTATATAATACAATGTACTCTGTGGATTGAAGTGCGGTGTAATCACCGCAATTCAATGGAACCTATTAATGATGGGTGGTGTCTCCTCTAGTTCTACATATACCTCAATGGCAATACCAGAGCAGTCACAAATACTTCACTTAAGAGTTATCTACATTAAGCATTACGTGCTCAAAAGAAGAAGTCCACCATTGTTTATTCTGTAAGAATTTGTTATGTAATGAATAAAACATTTACTTATTTTACTTATATAAAGATCGATTTCGTGAAAAGATGATTTAGGGCTTCGGACATACAAGAACGTCTACGTAACACATCATTAACATCATCAGTGTCATGACACTGCCATGACAGAGCAGTCATTCCGGGGTCAACCAAGCAAAACCATGAAGTATTTACAGCCAAACAAACCTGCAATAATGGCGACTGTCCTGCCTGACTCTATTCATCCTGTAACTTCTACGAAACAACCTTGGTCTACTTGATCCTATAATAGAAAACTCACGCTCAGAACAGAAGAGGCCGTCCCAGCCCTCCTTGCAGATGCACTCGAAGGAGACGTTGCAGTAGCCATGCTGGCAGCCTGGTAGAGGTATGCACTTGTTGCACTTCTCGCCGTAGAAGCCGAGCTTGCAGCGGCACTCGCCGGGCCGCTTGCAGTACCCTGGCAAGTAAATAAGGCTACTTAAGCGCGAGCATGTTCAAGCCGAAGCGTGGCCACTGGCCACCAAAATATAAAGTGTAACTCATGAAGACTTATGTCATTTTGTTTCGGAAAACTGCAAAGGGGTGCACACGAGTATCCGGCCGTTAAGGAACTACTTACGAAGTTGAAATATTTTTCCAAAAATACGAGTAGAATATCTCCCAATATAAATAAAACTAAAATTTACAAATCATTTGATGAAAAAGTCATTTGTTTTTGCAGAATTATACCCAAACACATCGAAAATGTGGTCTCTGAAGATCAGCCTCGAGTAAATATAGCCACAGCTCAATGGGGCAGCTAGATTTTGGGAGGAAATGAAGAGAAATGCTATGTCTTAACTGTGGAGAAACAAAGAAAGTTTAAACTTTCTAGTAAAACATTTGACCATTTTATTTATTTTGAAAACAAAGACTTTCTTGGACGAGACTTGGTTGTAAACACTTTACTTTCACATTGAAAGTTAGACATAAGAAAACTTTGGTCGTTATGTATTAAAATATGTACATAATCTAAGTGGTTTACAATAGCACGTAGGTAATAAATCTTTACCTTTAAATACGAAAAATCTGATCAGCTGCAACTAACTACACGTCATACTACAAGCTCGTAATACTGCTACATTACTTTTGAAAACCCTGTGGGTACAGACCTGAAATTAATTGGACTGCTCACTTGAAAAGCTAGTAAATTTATGATAAGTATTAAGCATGCAGAGGGACATATTATCTAATGTTCTGTCAGCCACGAAAGTATAAGCATCCCTGGTACGAACAGCCACACATCAAAGTACACAAAACTGTCAGATTTCCTCATTCCATTCTCACCTTTATGTCAAACGCGTTTGGTTCTATATCAATTGAGGAAATTTGACAGATTGTGGTAACCTGATGTGTGGCTGTCTGTACCTAGTGGCTTTGTTCGCTCTACATCTATGCTACGTCACTACTTACTAGCACAATTGCCTACTTACAAAAAATATTGGTTGTCTTGAACCTTGAAGATAATCACCCCATCCCTTCTTACATATGGGCACGTCGCATGCACGACCTGTGGTGTCTTCACAATGGCTATTGAGAAGACCCTTGAGATCGTTATGGTCTACAACTGAAGTTGGGTCACTAAGTACTAACCTTGTAGAGGATCACATCCCTTCTTACGGAAGGGCACTATGCACACGCACTACCCTTGCCATTCAGGAGACTCTTGACCTCGTTCTTGTCCACAAGTTCCACAACTGAAGTTAGGTATCTAAGTACTGTAACGATGGTAAACTCCTTTAGTACTGGCCGCCGTTTATGGCTAAGTTTGTAATGGGAATCGGTCATGCATTGAAAAATAAACAAACACGCTCTTGGGAGCGCATTCTATCTCGAGTCACAGTAACGCAAGGAGTAAGGAGGGTCCAGACCTCACGTTATCAGTGTGGATAAGGAGGGAGTATCCTCCCAGAGTGTTGTAGTTAGCCGACATACTAACGCATTGTTTTCAGAGAAAGAATATAGAATTATAAACAGATACCTCCGCCTTTTTACTACTACTGAGGTAGTACAGTACTAACCTTGTAGAGGATCACATCCCTTCTTACAGATGGGCACGTCGCACAGGTCCCCCTGCCACCCGGGGTGGCACTTGGGCTCGCCCTTCTCGTCGCACAAGTAGTGGCTGTGCTCGCTCTGCACCGCCGGCAGCTCGCACGCCTGCGGCACACTCTTTCTGTTACTCTGGGACGTGCAAGTGTGAGTCAGTGCTGGTAGTGCCAATAGATGGTTGAGAGCCATAGCGATGCGTTTGCGGTGTTCATATAATTAGACGTATTTTAAGCAAAGTCCTTTTGTTATTGTTGATAGGGTAACGATCACAATTGTTAACGTCGGACGACGCCTCATACTAGGCAAAATCAATTGATTTTCTATTGTGTCTGCTGTTTGGGCCTTACGACGAAAATCATCGAAAGGTTCAGGTGGGACTCGAACCTACAACATATTGTAGATGTAAATATACCTACAATATTGATGAGGCCATTGTCAAAATCAAGTAGGTATCTACCTACTTGCCACCCGGTAGGTAGGTACGTGGAAGGTTGTGAGTTCAAGTCCCACCTGAACCCTTGGAACATAAGAATAAATTGCAAGGGATTGTTATAACCAAAATAAAAATATGACCACAAGTATCTGATGGAAAGCGTCGATGGGGTCTAGGGTGTTACGCGTTCGCCTAGAAGGTGCCTGTTCACTTTTGCCTTAAAGATGTCCAGATTGTCATAATAATTTAACCAAAGACACCTATCTTTACGACACTAAGAACCTATTAACCTTACGACACTAGAACTATCATTATAATTAGGTCATCGTTATGTTAGCGTTAGATGCCAAGATTGCGCCTCAAAGCCGGGGTCCGGTTATACATACACAAGGTGCCTAGGCAAAGCTAGTTATATGAAAGTCGGTATGGTGTTTCACTTCTGTATTAAACGGCTATTCATATAGCTTATTAGCATCCATATCGCCATCAAACACTGGGTAGTAAAATAAGCGACTTCTCAGAAAGAGTCGAAAGTTTGTGTCATCCTATCGACAGGATCTGGTTTGTTTGCGATCGCTGAGTCAGAGACTTTCTAATATGAGCTCGAGAAAGGCGCGCGAAAGTCGGCCGCGAGGAAAACCCGGTGAAAATATTACCACAGCGATATTAAACAAATTATTAACTAAGTATTAGGTATTATTATGTATAACGTGAGTTACAAAAACTTTTACTATCCTACTAAACGCAGACTCGCGGCAGACGGCGGAGTATTTCATCAATTAATAATATAATGAATGATATAGGTACAATCCTTTTAAAATCCTCGAAAACAAGTCAACTAACACACCAGAATATATAATGAATACATTACACAAATTTGTCATAGAAATGAGTGCTGGGGCATTTTTATTATCGCCGACAAACTTGCCAACTGCACTAAATGGACGCGAACAGGCGAAATGACCCTAGTACGACAGTTAAATTGTTCAAAATGGTCAGAAGGTTCAAGCAGGGTAGCCAAAAACTCGTGGCATTTAGTGTTATATTTCATTTATTATTAATTAATCAAATACGATACCGTCTGCCGCGATTGTTTGAGTAGGTATACTTAGTATCAATGTAAACTAAGTATTTATAAGCTTTGAAAACTACATCTCCACTCCCGAATTGGTACCTTCCTATTTGGTGTACCTATCTACGGTTAACGAAATAAGTCCAATACCTACCCACCTTCCTACTTTAAAAGAAAATTAAAGTCTTTATAATTAGATAGTTGACTGCGTATATAAAAGACACAGATATAAGAATTATGAATTTTTAACCGACTTTGCCTCAAAATCAGGATAAAATTTCAATAATACCTACCTAACTAAAATATGTAGATAAGACTAGGTGCATGTTCCGGTAGTGTATCATGCAGTGTATCGTGCTGCATCATGCATCGTAAATGAAATATTTCATTTGGATAAGTCAAAAAATTACATTAGGTTAAGACCTTTTTGCCCAGTGCGGTTATTCAGAACTGAAATGCAATGAATTATAAAAACTACGTTACCTTCCAATGTTATATGTTTTAGGGGCGCCTAAATAGTATGGTACTACCATTTTATCAGTCCTACTGTATCTTTGCTGCTTTTCAAAAGAGTTATTAGCAAGTTATGGGCTTCATATTTTAACAGAAATGCTATTTGAAATTCTAAGTAGGCACAATAAATATCTGCTATGTAGAGACTAGGCTATCATGCGCGACTGCATTTCACAAATAATTACGACCAACTATACCGATCAATTTCATTTATAGAATTGATCCTAAAACTATTTTAAGGCAGTGAGCAATTTCACGTGTATTTTCTAAGAATTTTATCAATTGCATGTTATAACGGCTAGTAATTTTTAGTATCTACAGACCATTTTGCGCTAGAAAATTTGTATCAAAACTTAGATAGGACCTGTTTCTGTTCCTAACTATTCGAATCTGATTGAATTATTAAGGAACATTCCTAAACACATATCCAGAAATGTATGAAATAAAATAGTTCGCACAGTTCGCTCGATCCTACGTAAAAGCTCAAGCGTGCAAGCTCAGTTCAATAAGATTACGCAAGGAACTTACCTGTTTCTTCCACTGGGGTATGTACTTAGCCGGCAAAACAGCCGGTACAACACAACATATTACAACAAACAAAACGAGCGCGTTCCTCATTTTCACTCTAATCCATCAACGCATATCCGTGTCACTGACTGTAGTCGCGAATCTTGAAGACTTCCAGTGCAAGCGGTGGTAACGGTGTATTTTTTATAGGGAATATAGTGGCAAATGCAGCGCGAGCGCACGTCGACAGTGTACTGTTATGTTGTGTTATTGAACTTGACTCGGATGGGGCAACTTTCGCCGCGGTCGCTTTTTACGAGGCTACGAAAGTGGCGGCGAAACGCTAGCGGATACACGCATGTGCAAAGCGAATCTTTTCGGCAGACGTCAGATTAAGATGACTTTGCCAACCAACGTTATCATAGCAAAGCGTTTAGCACAGTAGTTTGAGAACCCGTTGATTCGCAAGGGCTGCGGCTTGCGTTTGCAATATACGGAACATGACAGGCCCGATTCGCCCAATCTTCATCCGAGGACTGACCAGGAATGACAAACTCACATCATTGATTGTCAGACTGTTAGATAAACATTGGCCAAATCGTACCTTGAAGAATTTTTTTTTACTTAGGTATAACAGTATACCAAAAACAACGAAAATCTGCAGGAATAGGTGCTTACCTATTCCTGCAGATTTTGATAAAACCCTAGAATACTTAGTTAGTTACCAACCTAGTATAAGAAAGTTGACTAAATTCTCGTAGAGCTCAGCTGTAGCGCAGAAGAACTGGTTTAAAACATAAAGTACTATGCGATGCGTTCATATGCGTCAAATGAAAAATCGCTGAGTTTATGGCCTACAAGAACTAATAGGTATGTTTTCTACAATATTTCTATCACGATATTATGACAATGTGCATGGACGCTATTATTAGCTATTATGAAAAAAAAAGAATGCGAATAAAATTCGCGTACCTACTTAAGTTAAAGGTGTCCAAACATACGTATGATTCTATTTAAGTATTTACATGTGTAAGTAGGTAAATGAATATTGTTTCAGACGAAACAAATCCTAAAAAAAGAAATCAAACAAGTAAAATTTTAATTCAAACGTATTTATTACTGTTTGTTTATATTATTTTTTGCGTTCTATATACACTATATGTAATTTATAAAGCTATATACACATAGTTTAGGTCCATGTTACATGATTTTACATCTCATCATCAAAGCTCTGAACATTATAATAGTATCATTAAAAACTGTTTACAACAAGACCACTATAATAATGAACAACCACTTGGACAATACATGGATAGGAAAGTATAGGAAAAGCAATAACAAAGACAGATGCATGCAGCTTGCTTCACACAATACGTGATCACGCGGCTTTAATCGGCAGCCGAACGATATGGGACCCATTATACAGTACGATTCATCGGTACGATCGATCTGACGCGATATCGTAAACGACCGATTACCTACAAGTTCAATCTCATTTACTTACATGCGTCAGAGTAAGAGAAAATCCAATCGTACATCGGAACAAGCCGTAAATCGTACAATCGATTAATCGTTACTATATTCGTGATTACATGGGGTTTTGCTGCAGATTGAAGTAAATCGTTAACAGTCTTGACATACACTATCGATTCGTCTTTAGATCGGTTTGATGAGGCAGATTGTTAACGATTAGCCACCAGTTTATGCAAGCTCTTAATTTAGATTACAGTTCGGGAATCACCCACAGTGATACTTGGCTTGGCTATCTGAAACAGGCTACCGATCCTGCGGCCCACTTATGTGTGTAGCAAGCCTTAGACACTTGAATCTATCCACTAAGCGAATACAAGTGTGCACGCCATAGCTTGCGCCAAATCCTCACGTGTATTAAACATCAGACCAAACTTTTGTAGACTTCATATGCATGGACAAAATTATCAAAACATTACATAGCCAATTCAGCTTCTAAAAATGTTATATTAATCAGATCAGGTCAGTCAATAGTCAGATATTTGAAGGTTAAATTAGTCCCTAGACAATTTTCGAATACTTCAAAAACTGTTACATTAAACATGATTTGGCACAAGTTATTACGAATTCAATAGTGTACAGTCACGAGTCGCAGTGATTTATATATCTGTATCAGTTAAGTATAAATAAATTAATAAGTGATAACTACAATTTCACTGCATTTTCCGTATACATTATGGCGTGATGGACGTAGTTAAATCGTCACTCACTTTTCATATCATTAATGCATTCAAGTCACACGCTTTCGATCGTGACTGTACGTACATAGACATGTAAATACACAGGCACAACAATGTTAATTTAAGAGACAGATGTTACAATACAAAACGTGAATAAATTGGTCAAACTTTTTCATTGCATTGATTGCTTTTCCTAATTATGTATAATTTTCAAATTTGAATAAATAATACAGATACTATAATTTGCACTTAAGTCGAAATTGTGACAGGGTATACTTTAAATTCAGCACTTTTAACGTGCCTTAGGCTAAAAATGTATTTGATACAATTAAGTCGTAGGCATGTTACATTTTAAATTATCAAAGGCATTCAAGATATAAGTAGATAGTAAGTAAACATTTCTTGTGAGACAAAACATCGAGACAATACACCGAAGGAAACATGTTATACACAATAAATGAACATCTACATCACTATGACCAAAAGAACCGTTTAAAGTAAAATTTAGAATAAATAATCGATAATTATTATATTTTATTGTAACCTATTCAATACAATTGCACAGTATAAAATCTCAGTCCTAATTAAAGATTCATAACAGTTTTTTTTACAATGTATCCTGGCAGATTAAAAAAAACCCACATCATTTAACACAACATTATTAATACTTTATTCAACAACCCAAAATAGATAGCACTGTGGGTAGTTCTAAATTTATTCACTTCATCAATACGAAATTTAATTTTTAAAAGTATTGGTTCCCATACCAACTCCCAATTCCCCAAAATCCAAAAGGGGCAAAAATTCTAAATTTTGTCAAATTAAGCAACTGTACCCATTTGGGGCGAAATTGACATGCAAGTATGCAGGTATGTCATGAGAACACGCGTTTATCAATATGCAAGAGCGACTGGTCGCCAGATCCGTGTCACACCTTGTTTAGGCAGATCTACATGCCGGCCAACACATATTAGTCATTTATCTGGTACGACCGCACCTATTCACACACAATATTTTTCACGCGAAAATCAACTTTCAGTCATTGTAACAAATGTGATGAGACTCTGCTGTACATCTAAACTTGTGTTAATTACACTTTTTAGTAAATTATTTCAATTAAACACAAGAATCTTTATTTATGTAAATACAGTTTAGACACCAAAATAATAAATTATACTAAATAAATATTATATCTCACAATAAATAATATAGATTTGAGACGTAAATATATGTATAACTAATAGAAATCAGATCATGTTAAGTGGCAAATCAAATTGAGAAACTAGTTTAAAACTTACACTATCTGAAATAGACTGATGATACAAAACAAAACTTCATTTCTATTTTGACACTATTTCGTGTCAAAAACATACATTACATCATTTTATATTCTTGCGGTATTTTCTATATACAGTGTAGTGAAAAAACATAAATATTCCTAAATACAGGAAAATGATCACTTTTAAAGGATACCCATATAAGTAATTTTATTCATTTTAAGGGTAATGTTAATTATGTTTGCGTAATATACAGATAGGTACAGTTCAAATATAGGTAATGAGTAATGTCTATAAATTAGGTGCACACGCAAAAACACCGCCAACCAACCAATCATAGTGCGGCGGGGCAACAAGTTTCTTCTTTAGACCTAGGGGTCTACGTTCACGTTCTCACTGTTCTAAACATGACTGAGATTTGCTGCAGACTTCTATAAGTTGAGTTTACAAAGACGTATACCCAGCTAATAAGACTAATAATAAAAAAACTACTTCCAAAATAAAAGGGGCCATGTTCCGAAGAGTAAAAAATATCTGAGACTATTATACAAGACAAATTTCATAAAATAGAGTTTGTTATTTTTGTTTCAATCTATCGGTAGGCTAATCAAAACTTGTATGGATGATACGACATTTTCGAAATACAACATAAGTCGGGAAAATAGTAAAAGTTGTCTTAATTTATAACATTTGTTTCAATATAGCTTAAACCAGAATCTACAAATTAATTGCATGTACCCAATCCGATAGTTATAAACCCATCATCCATACAAGCGTCATAAAAATGTTAAAAATCGGGGAAAGATTCATTAAATTTATTTTATACTTATTTTATCACAATTTCCATTTTACAAAAAAAGCACTATTGCCTACAGAACTGGTAAAATGTATAACGTCCTACTGTTAGAAAATTACTGTAATTTGTCACATCTATGAGGCCGGTTCTATAAATCTATGGATCAGTTCTAGACTATGCTATTTACCTTCTATGGAACGCTTAGATATAAATGCAAAAATATATTTTGTATTTTTCAAGAAACAATAAAATGTGTATGATTATTTATTACCATACCTGTTTGAAAAAATCTTGTGAAAAAATCATTCTACATTTATTTCGTACTTTAAACTTTATTACTTTCTTTTTCTTCTCTAATTTTATTCCCAAACTTATTGAACAATTTAAGCATTATTTGTGTCATGTCCAATGTATGTGATGTTGATTGATATTATAATTAAAAAAACATGAGTTAAATACTATAGACATCAAACAAGACAATAATTCCAAAAGGTGAAGATTTAATCCAAACATTGTTAAATGATTTGGTCACCAGTTTGGACAAGGAATGTCAATAAACAAATACATAGGAATATGTTTATCATCTTTCCATGTATTTAAATCATCGGACTTCACGCACATATTTCTTCCTGTATTATTATGCTTCAATACTGCTTATTTCATTGATTATTTAATAAATAAATGAACTTTTTGAACCACATGCAATTCCACAATTCTGCTCCCTGTATTATATAAATTTGATTTTAAGGTATCCTAATACATTAAACTAAATAAGGTTATGGACAGTTACCATTGGAATGTTAACATCAATGGTGGAAAATAAATTGGAACGTAAAATAGGATGAGACGGAATATGTATAAATACTTATGAACAAAACATTTAGAGACGCGCACAAAATGGATTAACATTATTTATAAGTCAGCCATTTGCTAATAAACGAATGACCAATGAAATGTACGAACATTTGGGACAGATTTTATCAATATTTCGTAGGCTACTCATGTTTGGTGCCCCTCCAGAAGGTTCCAAAAATCAAACCAGCCAGACTTATCAAATCTTAGATCATGGACTAATTGTACCTCGTATGAGAAAGGGATTAAGATTGGCAGAAGAATTAAGATATCTATCTATTAATTCAATATATAATAGGATAGTTATTGTGCCCAAACTGGGTGTTACAATTAAACCCAATTATCGAGACATAATTCCAAAGGCAAAATTTTAAATTGGTAAAAATTCGCTCCAATTTTAACCCCAAATTAAAGTAATGTAAGCTACATTACTATTTAAATGGCAAACTCAATATTATACGTGTAAAATAAGGTGCAATTCGACCAACCTTTATCCGACAGTATACTGTCTTATGGTATAAGGCTGTCATCCCATCCGAATCGCAGCGTTTTACCATAGATTTATCCTCGAGAGAAGATTGGTGGAATCGGGCCTTAGATAGGTAAATATATTTTTCGTTAAAACATATAAATCAGAAATGTTTGGGTATATTCCCGGAAATCGTATAACTAATACCATTAGAATACACTATAATAATTCTAAATGGCGAAGATCACAATCGGTATGTGCACGAAATTCTCACATCGACCTGTGCGCGGTCACACCACGCACGTGTCTGTCTACTAAATCAAAATATCACTACAAACACATTCCCAACTATGACGTAGCTCTGACGTCATTATGATATAAACTCCACACTTCGCCAAGGTTATATCATATTCATAATCCCGTTACCTTTTTTCATTAGTTTTTCAAGTTGACTTAGAATTAATGGTTACAGAACGAAATTTATCGATAGCTGTAAATTAATAGTAAGCAGTAAATCCTTCTACAGCTTACTGAGATTTTTTAACTTTGAATCGCTGTAGTAAAACTATAATGCGTCAAGAAAGTCATGAAATTTATTGACTCGCCACTACCACTTACGTCATAGAGTATGGTATACTCTGATTCATAATCATGTAAAGTAAACTGACATATGTCAATGTGTCATCCCCATACATTATCACTCAATTTGACACATGCAAAATGTCAAAATGCATAGTCGTTAAATTTACTTTTGAGGAACTTATGGAGTTCCATAAGTTCCTCAAGAGTAAATTTCACGACTTTATTGACAGAGTATATATATTTTTTTGTCTTTCTTATTCGGTTGGTATTTATCGCATCAATAAAAATAGTTTGCTCACCAACTAATGGGAACTATCACGTGTGAAAAATCCGCTAGTTGGCGTACTATTGAAGGGGATAATGTCTATCTGTCAATTTGACAAAACAAAACAACCAACGCTATTGAAGATGGACCACAGATTAATATTTAATATTAGTAATACAGATGCGACATTGACTTTTGGAATAGCTTCCCACACTGTGTGTTCATTATTGCATTATTATAATTATTGTAGCAATAAACTGATGATGAGAACACAAGATGACAAATTTTGACACAATAATTAAACTTTCAAATGTTAAAACTCAATTACAGATTATACATACATAAACAGATAATAAAAAAAATATTACGAAAGTAGCGACAAAGGGCGGGCACTTGAATAAAAGTAGTCAGGGTCCTGAGTTGGACCCCAGTCCAACAGTACGCCATCTAGTGGTAGTTTTGACGCACGATTCTATTGAATCAAAAGTTGCGTTCACAAAATTGACAAAGTTGGTCTAACACAAGTTTAATAATTCAGATCACTTTACATTCGAGTAGAATACAGATCACCTCGCCTCGCTTAAAAAGAACGCTAGTTGTATGGAACCCAGCGTTACTCTTGCGTGAAGCGAAATATAGGTACAAACGTCAATTAAATAATTTAATAACTTATTTTGTAGAACCATCTTAGATAATATCAAGGGTACACGTATTGTAATTTTATTATAACATTGTGTAAAAAACGTACAGTGGGCATCAAAATTGTTTGACATCTATGGCAAATGACCACAAACGAAATAAAATCGCGCACGCAAAATTAACTGCCATTTCAATACTTAGGAAAACTAAAGATCTGCCGTTAACTTGTAAATACTCGTTCAACTCCAATCAAAGTTTATTGTTTAGTATTAGTTCAGAAATAGAAATCCTCGCAATATTGCGGAACTTTGTCCAACAACGTTTGCTGTAACACTATCGAAATAATGTTGGTGCATGAGCAGTTTTTATTGTTATGGTTAAGCCTTTCATATTATTTTAGTGACTGGCTCGCATAATATACACGAAGACGACTTCTTGGTGTGAAGTCCTGGATATTTTATTTGATAATCTTAAACAGCTTTATTTATCCTTATTTTCCTTACCTCTGTTTACCAATCTGACCCATATTACCTGTTCCAAAACATTATCGCTAAACCCGTTAATAGGGCGTAAGTCAGCGAAAAATTTCATTGCTTTTCGCTCCTATGTCATAATAGGTAAGGTTCAAAATCAAGTGATAATTATTTTTCTTCAGCCTTATTAAGAATTTAAAAAAACATTTTCGACGCCCACTGTACGCAACAGTAAAAGTGGTGTTGTCACAATTGAGCAAAAAAACCTAAAAAATACCTCCTTGTTTTACCTAGAGCTGTGAGGTTGTGTTCCTATAAATCCTTCTGCCGCGTGTCTGTGTACAGCGGGACCTCCTTGTACTCCGGGAAGGGGTACAGCACGAGGTGGTCCGCCGTCTTGTACCAGGGGACTAGGCCGTTCTGAAACAAGAAATTGGAAGTCTGTAAAGTCGTTGTACTGACGATAATGTCGGCCCTCTTGCCGAAAAGTTAACCCTTTATGGGGCTCTGTCTATATGTTAAAAACCCAAAAAAAAAACCGGTTCTGGTTGGGTTTAACCAGATCCGTTTTTTTTTGGGTGATTGAGTTGAATGAATTAATTAATGAATAATACTTTTTATTGTACACAAAACAGAGGTATACAACTTAAAACTACATATTACAGGAGTAATGTACAAATAAGGCGGCCTTATCACTATGAGCGATCTCTTTCAGGGTTCCAGAGTTGATTAGTTTGGGTGCAGAATAGTGTGTAAATTAACAGAGAAATCACTCACCAAGTTGGTTCGTTTGTTTGTGCCGCGGCCGTAACCGTTCCAGTGGTTACCCGCTATGCCGATCAAATCGCCAACCTTGAAAAGAAAATGGGAATATTAACTACATCACATCTAAACTAGTTTTACATAATTACCATAATAATTTATCGTAATTACCTGATCAAATTTATAATATTACAAACGCGAAAGTTTGAGAAGATATATGTAATTTGAAGATAATAATAATGTATATGGTGGGCCAGCCCTCACTTAATTTAGGGACGTTATTAGTTCCATATTGTATACCAATAGATGGCGCTGGGCGTCGATTACAACGCGTCTTTAACACAGCCGTTTTAGGAATCATTAGATACTATAAAAACGCTGTGCACTACATCTCCCCATTAGACCTGTAAGTGTGAAAGAGATGAAAATCGGTGTTCTATTCCCACATTTTTTGGCCCAAGCAAGAGTTTGATATTAAGTAGCAATACTAATTTAGTATAGGTAGGCTTTTATTTCGAACAACCGATCAATTCACGTGCGTACCTGCACGTGTCTATGGTTATATTACATGTCGTTGTTGTGTGTTTATATGACATGTCGTTTTCATGTGGTTAAATTACATGTCTTTTTTGTGTTGTTATATTGCAATAGCCCGCCCTCACTTTGTTTCGGGACATTCGTTTCAAACTGAAGAAATAGATGGCGTTGGGCGTAGATTACTTCAAGCAACCGTTTCGCTTTTTCGGTTTACCTATAAACCTTGACGTTTTCTATAGAAGTTACCTCTTTATAAACAGAGAATAGAAATAGATAGATATGTCGTTGCTGTGTGTTATATTACATATGTCCCTTAAACAAACACCTTTTCACATTAGGCGCGACCCACTTAGATTAGCACTCTATGTATGGGGTGTTTTAACACCTAAGAATCAGTCAGGCACGTAGTCCTGGAATTCGATGCTGTGGCAAGACAACGAAACGAAATCCTCGGATCTGCGAGGTCGTTCCGCGAAGCCTGTGAAGATCCCAGGAAGCTTCTGCGCTTCTGGGCGGAGTAAGGCTGGCTAGAATAGCCAGGACACCACCCGTACACTGGACCAAATAGGAGTCTAAGTGCGGAGACAGGAGTCCACTTTACGTTACATTACAAATTACATGTGTGCGTGTGCGTACCTGCACGTGTATCTCGTGCGCGCTGTGGGGCGCGTGCGGCAGCACGGCGCGGCGGTCGTGCGCGTTCTGCCCGCCGAAGTAGTAGATGTCGTCCAGCGAGAAGTACGCGTCCGACGCGTCCGCGCGGTTCGTCTGCATCATCTCGTACGCCACGCGCCCCACCTGCCGGCGTAAAGGCTCACTGTTCAAGTGCCAGCTGTAATATTTTAGTTATGGGAACTATCGCGTGTAAGTACTACGACGGCCGGATGGCGCACGTCGACTGCGTTACATATCGACTGTGGCCTTCAATTTGAAAGGGTTGGTTGAGGGTTGAAAGGGGGGTAAAAAGTTACTTTTCCACGCGGACTTAGTCGCGGGCGGCCGCTAGTAATTCTTATAAATCTCAAAATGGCTTTGACATACGGACAGACAGGCAGGCAGACCGATTTTGACTATTTTAGCTACAGACCCCAAAAAAGTCGCTACGAGTTAAGACACAAATCATGGCAAAGGGCGATTTTTTGCGAGTTTAGATACAATTGATTACAACAGGCGACTATTGGCTAAAACGATGATACCGACCTGGCTGCTGAATGTGCAGACGATGTAGTCGCACATAGCCAGCATGTGCAGGTCCACGAGTAAACCGGTGAGCGACAGCGGCGTGTAGCGGCGGTGCGTGGCCGCCGTCTTCGCGATGGACGGGTCGCCGAGGAACTCGTAGTCGGGGAACTTCTTGCGCGCGTCTTCTAACACCTGGAATAAGCATTTTTAATCTATATCTATACTATTTATAAAGAGATAACCTCTATAAACAACGACAAGGCTTATAGGTAAACCGAAAACACGAAACGCTTGCGCGATGTAATTTAGCACAGCGCCATCTATTAGTTTATTTCTGAATTACGGTCCCGAAGCGAAGTGAGGGCGGGCCGCTAGTTATTTATAAAGAGGTAAATTCTATAATGAAGTGATAACGGATGCGCGGCGCATCCGTTATCACTTCATTATACTGGCTGGATGGCGCATCATGCGCCATCCAGCCAGTCTCAAAAAATTTGTCACTAGTTACAAAGTTCAGACCAGACCAACCAGAAAGACCACTCTCGGATCCACAGTGCACGACGCAATCCACACCGCCGCAGGTCGACATCAGTGGCGGTCAATAATAATTATTGAGCAGAAGGTTCTACAGTACAACCCTCGGCAATCGGGTACTTTACGACTTTTTTTATATTTATTTATTGTAAAGTTTTTGAAATATGAATCACAGCTCCTCTTTTATTCATAACTAGCGGCCGCCCGCGACTTCGTACGCGTGGAGTTAATTATTGACACTTACCGTCATATTTTGGACAATCCACACAATATATTTTTATAAATTGTTGCCTATGTGTTATTCTGATGTATAAGCTATATTGTGGTAAAGTTTCATTCAAATGCATTCAGTAGTTTTTACGTGAAAGAGTAACAACATCCATACATCCATACAAACTTTCGCCTTTATAATAGTAGTAGGATTAGTACCAAAGATATAGAGTACAAAGGTCCCAATCAGAAAAGGAGAGCGATACGCTATAAATGACGTCGCTAGGCTTGTGCTTCCTACAAGCGCCGTACAAAATTTTGTTTAAGAGAGAGACAGGTATATCAAAGTTTTTGCGCTAAAACTTTCTTGTATTCAAAATTTTAAAAATGTTTTGTCAATAATCGTACACATATACAGTAAATTATTGAGTCTAGGCATCGGATGTCGATATTTTAACGACAGTAAAATACCCTATTGGGGTAGCCACGCAAGATGAAGTTACAATGTCATGACTTACGTTATTAAGCATTAGCAATTAGCCGGATTAGCAAGCTGAAGTGGCAGTGGGCTGGCCATATCTGCCGCAGAACTGACAACCGTTGGGGTAAACGAGTTCTGGAGTGGAGACCGCGTCTTGGTAAACGTAGTGTAGGACGACCTCGGGCCAGATGGAGTGATGATCTGCGCAAGAGGGCTGGCTGGAGCTAGATGCGAGTAGCCGAAGATCGATCAAAGTGGCGAGCATTTGGAGAGGCCTATGTCCAGCAGTGGACTGCAACAGGCTGATGATGATGATGACTTACGTTGGCGTCGTCGGTGGCGAGGTAGACGCGGCGCACGTCCACGGTGCGCGTGAGCTCCAGCTGGTCGTAGTACGCCTTCACGTGCGTCATATACTCTTGGATATGGTGGAATGCCGCCTCCGTGCCCACTTTGTCAGTACGACGGATGTGGACACTGCAAAAAAAAATATTTTTTAATATAGCGGGCAGATGATCAGATGTATCACCTAATGGTAAACGATCACCGCCGCCCATGGCCACTCGCAACACCAGAGGAGTCACAAGGGCGCTACCAACCTTTTAATTAGGTAAACGCCTCGTTGGTCTAGTGTTTTGAGTATTGACTGTGATCTCGGGGTCCCGGGTTCGATTCCGGGGTCGAGAAAAAGTATTTTTCGAGTTTTTCGGACATAACTCGGGTTTGTGATCACCAATCCGCATTAGGCAAGCGTGGTGATTAAGCCTAATCCCATCACAGTAACGATGACTTGATTTCTATGATGGGGGCCTTTGCCCTGCAGTGGGACAGTATATAAGCTGATACTATACTCTATATGCTCGCTTTTTGAAGGTGTTTTTTTTTAAATAAGAGCACTTGTTAGGCCAACCAGCAACGCAATTTGATTTTTATTAATTGTGGTGTTTTGAGTACCCAAATCTCGTATACTGAATAATTTCCATAGCATTAAAAAATAATACGTAGTAATAAATTATTACGCTTCTTTCCACTTGACTATTTTATTAATTAATCGAGTTAACCTATCAGCGTTGCTAATATTTTTAAACGTTCATAAAATTATGAGTTATGACTAACGCAATAAAATGCACACTAGACGTCCCACGCAGCGAGTAATGGCCGCGATTCGCGTAGCGTGCTAATCAAAACAATTTGTTCTATACTAAACGGATTACTCTATGCGAAATGCAAAAACATAACGTAACACGTTAGCATCCAAATTAAATAGATATTAAATTTGATTTTAATTTGCACATTCGTTGATTTTATGTCTTAAGTAATAAGAATTAACAGTATGAAGTTAATTACTTTCTTGGTTTTTTCTGATTAGTAAAGTGTTATATTCATGACAGTTATGTTCCGAACAAATAAACTATCTAACGGTGTTTTAATTTGCGAAAGTTTAAAATATATTTATTCAACTGAGTCCAAGAGCTATATTTTTGTTTCATTCCCCTGGAATCACCTACAGATTTCAACTGATTTTTTCGTTCGAAATTGAGCATATTTTAATCACTCAACCGCAACAAGTGATCCACAAACTAAGGACAAGATACTGAGTCATCTCACCCACACTTTGCTAATCGACCTCAAACTCAAATCAAATCAAATCTCAAATCTACGGTAGATTTAACGTCAAAATGCAATATTTTTGAATTTGGAACATCCAAGACGAACGATTAAATAATCCCACTTGTAAGACGAATGTAACATGAGTCGCATGCGACGAAGCTATGTCATACAAGTGAATCAAAAATATAGCTCCAAAACGGATTGTAGGTTAATTTTCCGCCTATAATCATAATTTATAAGAAATTAATATAATAATGATTAAAATACATAATGCAATTTTAGTCTATTTCACGTTCGTCAATGCTACGCCCAAAAGGGTAGCATGATGCACCGGTTATAACACTCTATTTCTACATTCATGACAGCAATAAATACTTTGACTTTGTATTTGACTATATGGTCACTCACCCTACGATAGGAGTCTTGAAGTTCATCTTAGCGACTGTCTCGTTGATGGCCTTCTGCAGCGCAGCACGCGGCTTGAGGATGTACTTGAGCATCTGGCCGACCCACCAGGACGACGGGTCCCCGTTGAAACGAACTATCCTGGACATACCACATAGCTTACAAAGAGTTCACAAACATCGCCATTCCCGGTGCAACCATGACCTATGATAATTGCCACTTATCTAATTGGTCTGATCCCCTGTCTGAGTATTCCAAAGGATATCTTACCTTTGCAACCTTTTGACCAAGAAATAAAACATACCCTACATTCAGCGTCATTATGTAGATTAGAGTTTACTCATCAAATTATAATAATACGTCAATAGAGATATGACACTAATTGCTGGCGCCACTGCTGCTTTTCTGCTTACGTCATAGGGTACCCCATTGGTTATAAAAACATGGGAACTTCGTTAGTTCCCCAAAAATCCGTTTTCAAGACTTTCTTGGCGCATTATACTTTTGTATAAATTATATTGTTTTGTAGTTTTTTTGGTCCTTCGAGCCGGATGGAATGAAATGGTCCAATTACATTTCAAGAATTTAGTATTCATCAATAGAACATTATACCCACGTTGATGTATAAACTTACCTATGTGCCAAATCTTTAGGTATTGCGAGCGGCAAGAACTTCGGCTTCTGCGATATAGAATCTATGAACGGCAACGAAACCACCTTTGCGTCATATGACACTGAAACAAAATAATATTATGTTCATTCATACATTATCTCTTAAATTGACCTGCTTTCATACTAATAGCTTGAGCACTTGTGTTATATAATAGTATGAGCAAGGTCCACATACAGACAGCAACCGACTACCTGTCCAATTTACTTATAAACGAAACGTGTTTCCTCAATCGAATCCTACACCTGTGAGGATCGATTGAGGAAATTTTACGGCTGTCCTTACAAGGAGACTGGTAATGTTTTACTTAGATTATATGACAACGTTACGCCTAAGCACACATGGTTTAGGGCTTCACATTCAGCTTTGCTACTATAAACTGAGCAGCTATATACCCATCATTTATCTGCTAAATTCAGCCCAGCGTACCAAACTTTCAATGCCGTACGCCATCTTACGGATTTATCTTAACACGCTAGCCACGCCCCCACTGAACGATTTTTGATTGAAGTAACCAATAAATTAAATGATGACATTTATTTAAAAGAAAATAATAAGTAAACAAAATTGTGAAATGAAATTGAATTAATTATATTTTTAATTGAAAACACGCATTCACACAATATCAAATCAATCGCAAAATAATCATAGAAAGTGTATTACGAGTATGTTAGTTAATTTGAGAAAGTAAGTCCATCATGAGAAAAGCAAGAGAAGTGCAAGATTCACAACAAACAGTTTATACAATGTGAAGGAATGTTTGTCGGCATAAAACATTCTTTAACATCTAATGAGATAAGTTCATCAGTTATAAATATGTCACACTTGATACCTGGATTCTCTGGAATAAAATTAAGTGCACAAAATGGTACTTCATTTAATAATCACGCGTCGCAAAAACGTGGGAGTCAATTTGAAAACAGTCAAAGATTTTTTATGATAGTCTATGTCCGGTCGGCAGACTAGGGTATTTCAAATATGGCTCTGATATATTCTCTGGTCTAAATTAAACTGTATTTTTATTAATGTAGTTAAGTTAGTGCCTAAATTTTGAGCAAATCCGTAAAAAGAAGCATTTTACAAATGCCTGCTGCTTAGGTACGTCAGTGCATAGCTTTCAAACTGGTTCAAAATCACATATTTATTTAGTGCATGTGTTGTTACACAATTTTAATTGAATAGCGCCCCGCTATGAATGGGGATTTAGCTAAGCCTTCAGCGGGTACCTGACAACATTTTCTTATTGAGAAGAGAGCGCCTGGCGTGCTTTTGATTTTCGCCTAAGAAATAAATGAAATCATTAACGAATTAAATTAACATTTCTTAAGGTGCGTACGGATTGCGCGTACCCTGGTACGCGTACTCAGTTTACGCGTACCTGGAGCGCCTAGTTCATACCTACGCGATCACTCTTGAGGTAGGCGTAACCCGCGAGCCAATTCGCAACGCGAGCCACCGTCAGTCGGTTTTGGATCGCGCGTCAAAGAGGAAGAACGCGGCAGACTACGCTATATTTGTACGACAAAATTAATAAACACGCGTGTTCTACGAGTTTTGTCAGAATCATGCCGAATGACTGGGGCTCGCGAAGCGCTCTGGATCGATTGATCTCGCGTACATCGCGGCGGCGGTACGTACAGGAGCCGTATCCAATGTACGCGTGGACGACAGTGTTTCCCAACTACGCGTAACAGAAGATCGCGCAATCCGTACGCACCTTAACACATTCGGTAAATAAACACGCGCCAGGTTTGTATTCATATAGTAATAAGGGCTAAAGTTACCTGGCCATTGCAGCACTTTGTCGTCGTAGGCCGTCGTGCAGCTGTCCGATATGGGGTAGAACACGTGGTCCCAGCCCTTGTTGTCGTATCGCCAGCCCTTCGAGTTCAGGATCAAGGTCCTCTCCGTAGCGTAGGCGAAGATTAGGCAGTATACGATATGGTGGAGCTGACAGCCAAACCCGCAACCCTGATGAGGAAAAATATTGTCATTATAATAATCTGATATCTATATTTTTTAAGCTAAAGGCGGTAATCAAATAGGTAAGCGGACTACCTGACGGTAAATCATCATCGCCACCCATGGACATTCGAGAAATCAGAGGAGTTGCTGATGCGTTGCTGCCTTTTTATAAAGGAATACACTCATGTCAAAACCGCCAGGACACACCATTTCAGTCAAATAATTTGAACGAAGGTCTCGACCCTCAGCACTGAGAAATACGTCTCACTCTCAAGGAGAAATAATAATAATAACCCAATATCATGTTGATATTGCAAAATGGAGTTACGGAAATGGAAATAAAATTGTAATAAAATCATTGTTGAAATAAACATAAATAAAGTCTTATTTATTATTAACGATCTCTAAACCTAATCTAAACCTTACTACTTCAAAGTCTATTAATGAAATCAATATTAATCTATTAACCAAATATCAATATTATAATACTACTGAAGTGTACCTACAGATGATTATAATATCAATATTATAATCATCTGTAGGTACACTTCAGTAGTGAATAAAATATTTTATTACCATGAAACCTTCATAAATACACTTGACTCGAGCACCCGCAGAACTTATTGCGGTTGTATTAATATAAACAACCTATTGTTACCGTTTGATATAAAATGCTACAACACGCATGTTAGTCTGATAGATAGAGCATATTATTATGTTACATGACATTACGCGAATGAAGTGGGGTACGCGAATTAGCAGCGAGGCCCAATCGAGGTAAGGAGAGTAAAAAGGTTGGCAGTGCAAGTGTGTTTAAATTTATCTACGGTGCATCAACCTCCTCGAGTGGCCTTTCCAGTAGTATTTTTGCCTCTGTGGTGGGGTCTGCTACTGGAAGGGTCCGGTGTCCCCCGGGCAACGGTGGGTGGTAATGCACCCACATTGCCACTCGCCGGCTAATGGATGCACACATCCGGCGGACCAGCCCCGACGCTGCGGATCGCGCGCAGCGCACCCCGCTCGGGGGCTTTCATAGTCGCGCCGAGGGCCAGAGGACCGACCTCTTTTTGTGGACCGTAGCGCAATAGGGCCGTGCACGGAGGCTGCCTTCGTACCAGGCCCCCCTTTCTGCCGTGGATTGGCGCTAGGGGGGTTGGCTCCCGCTGTCGGGCGTTTTGGCGTACGTCGGGCCGGTTTCTGCGTGGTAGGTCCACATAGAAAAAAAAAGGCCTTGGCCCTGCAGTGGGACATTATAGGCTGATGCTTTACTTTAAAGTAGTTGTACTATTGTAATTTAACAAACGTTATCGGGGAAAAATTAATTACATACTAACGATAATAAAAGAAATAAATTCTGAGCAATAACAATTCTTATGTATCTTAATCACCTAAAACTGTAGTTAACAACCTACAAATGCTCTTTTTATTTAGCGGTGCGTATAAAGTAAAAAAAACATTGCAATGAAATACTCACAAATTATAATTAAAATAAGAAAAACTTGGTATTTGATTAGGATAGATTGCCATAATAACCATTTTCAGACAAAAACTAATTTAAGATTAAAATTTTGGCCTGGCCACAATGTAACTCAAAACTAAAGGTGGTATTGACATTTTAAAAATACTATCGTAATTAGATTTGAGACGTTAATTTGATAAATTAACCTTCTAACATACAAAAAAACTAACATTCATTATAGGAACAAACCAAAAAAACGTATTATTATGTAAACTAGTGCAATCTTTCTCTCCCTAATAGAATATTCATATGTAGAGTAACGTCAAACAATATGTTATGATAGCGTATCATTGATAGAACTTTGATAACAAAAATAATATCCACCAGAGTAAACTAGCCGTGTTTACTGAGGGGATGACTAATTGATTAACCCTCTGAAAAGATAACCGTAAAATTCCTGATAAGCGAAAACCCATTTCAGATTAGGTAATGCAGGTACACTCACATACACGATAAGGCAGAAAGATGAATTTTTATGAGAAATTCTCACTTGCAAACGGGCACTATCGCACACGATATAGCTAGAGGCTCGACAATACACTCAGAGACAAATTTTACCTCCCTCCCTCCCTTTATATATTTGTTTTTATACAAACGACTTACTTAGTTTCATTAAAACTTTAAAAAGTAAAACGTTTATTTAAAAAAAAAGTATTTTTTTAAGGTAACATAACCAAAATACGATCGTCTTTTATTCTTCCCGCTTGGACAAATCGGCGTGAAGCAGTCCCTGCGCTGTGTTTCGTCGAGTAAGTGATAGCACCAGAGACCCAATTGGGGGGAAAGGGGGTTAAAAGATTGGCAGCGCACTTGTGATTCTGGCGTGCGGGTGTTGATTTCTGCTCGTCTGCCACCTAACACATATAAAAAGCTGCAACAGTCTTCAAACGGGAATTTAACAGGATCATAATTTAACGCTCAGAAGCATAACCTCAATATCACTATTCTAGAAGCTATCTAAAACATGTACGTTTCCTCACGACCTCCCAAACTCTTGGTAGAAATACGCGCATACATACAGTGGCCTGAATATCAGCCGTCCAGTTCTAAACAGACTGCATATTATTGTCAAGAGTACACTGACACGCAAACAGTAGTAACAACTCGTGTTAAATAAATTATCATATCGTTTGCTCTCGCAATCCATTATGGAGTCTCCAAACCGTGATAATTTGTACACAAAGGTGGGAAAATTGCGTCGGAATATCCCACCGTGTCGAGAGAAAAATATAAGTAAGGAATAAGCACCAAATGTGGAAAACGTAACGGTTGAGTTTGCTTAATATATATCATCATTGCTAATAATAATATTTATAAAGAGATAACTTCAATAGACAACGACAAGACTTATAGGTAAACCGAAAACACGAAACGCTTGCGCGATGTAATTATACACAGCGCCATCTATTGGTTCATTTCGGAATTCCGGTCCCGAAGCGAAGTGAGGGCGGGCCACTAGTTGCTAATAATAGCATTGCGTAAGTAATTAATTAGTACCTAAATGTCGATAACAAAAATCATAAATAACATTTGGTATCATTTTATGATTTTTGCTATCAATTTTTACTAATTACAATGAAGCTGGTGCCGTATACCCTTCACAACCTTTCAACAGAGGAAATAAACCGGCTACAAGCTTTAGAAATTATCCGAAAAGGGTTTCTTACACCGCATCGAAATACGCACATATGTATATCTAAAATACAGATATGTACAGCAATTTTTTTGGGTAAATGTATTAAATTCTCATTATTTAAAATCATGCTAATGTGATGCGTACTTATATGTGTAAATAATTGTTACTCTGAAAAAATTCATTTTTCATTTTCATTTTCATTTCATTAATTTTTTTCATTTCATTTCATTTATTTCTTTTAAGTATTGTACATTGTACCATTATGTATTCTGTGGTATTGTCTTATAATACGAGTAATTATTATACGCATAGACCACAAATTAGGTTAAAATGATAAGTAAAATAGTAAACTTACTAAACTAACTGCCCCATCAAATACAGTTTGCTGTAAAAGCCAGTCAGTGGGGATATAAAGGATTCCACAAATTACGATACGCCCAACATTCGCCCAATCTAAATCGATAAGACAATTCGTTATCAATTACTTAGTAACCTGTTTATAACCTTCCAAATAGCACGCGTGCCCATACGCCCATAGCCTAGTAGCCCAATTAGGTTGACCTATTATTGGAACTGGCATCAAATGAATACACAACTCTGGGGGATGAATCTATTGAAACAGTGCGGATTTATTCGCTGTCCGAAGGCGGCGAATAGTCTACAAAATATACTATCTTCATTTAACCAATGAAGCCCCAAAATGCAACGGCCACACACATTGAAACAAAAAATAATCATGCAGAGAAACTGGATGTCTTCATTACTATTGTTGTTTTAAGTGCCTACAAACGTTTCGAAATCGTTCGGTATATTTCGGTCGTACAGCCACAACAACGGACCGGCAATATTTAAGGCGTCGAAAGGAGCCAACTAGCGACATTTTTCTAAAATAGAATGTTAACTAAAAAAACATAATTCAAAACGGTTCTTTTGATTTATATTTTGTAAATTACTAGTTATTACGTTGTTTATTAGTCCATTGAAGTTTACATTTTTTTTTAATTTTTGGGAGATAGTCATCTTGCTTTCGCCCAGTTCTGTTCATGTTTTCAGCATTAGTTAAATAAAGAAAATCTGTAAACAATAAATATACACACGTATAACATCATCAAATAAGTTGAAATAAATAAAACGTTTAGAATACACTGTTTCTCTTCTCAGCCCAAAATAGTCTAAAGAAAATCGCTCTCTGTAATTTGTTGTTGTACCGTACCCCATACCGAACTTTATGTAGTACGACAAAGAATATCTATATAATTTAAAAAAAAAACGACTTTCAAGACTACAGCCAAAATTGAACATTTTTTTTGGATTTTGTTGTTTTTATTCAAAAACCACTGAGTCAATTTTGATAAAATGTATATGGGACCACCTTTGAATGATGGCCTACCAAACAAAAAAAGAATCATAAAAAAAATCCATTCATAATTGGCGGAGAAATCGAGTAACATACATACAAAAAAAACATACGGGTCGAATTGAGAACCTTCTTGAAGTTCCTCCTTTTTGAAGTCGGTTAAAAAGCAACAGTGGCGCTAGTTGGGTCCATGCTGCCTCTAAGCCATGCTCCCATGAGGATGGTTACAAAACAGTGTCGATGACCGACATATTTGCGCAGCGTGACATGCGCGTGGCAAGTGCATTTGTTTGTCCAGATAATTATAGTCAAACTGATTTATTTCCAGCCGAGCCATTCGGGAATGTTTACATTATACTTTACAATTTATTTCCGTGGAAAGTTTTTATTTCGGAAATAGTACAAAATAGAATATAATAAGCTTATTGAAACCAACATTAGCAGATACGGTTCACATAATTATTTTAACTCAATTAAAACATGCTAAGGTTGAGTAAATCGATTAACGCTACCTTACAATCATTACTGAGATTTCTACACTAGGCTACGCCTTTACCTGTAAACAATCTATGGTCAGTAGTTACAGTATTCATAGTTACGCGACTTACGCCAAACAACAGTTTTGATTAATTTTTTTTTTTTTTTTTTACTTACGATAAAGTCACCTATTGAAAAATGATTTAAGTGCGGTATCAGACTACTAGCGTTTATACGCATGTATAAGCTCTTTTTTTAAACGCATTTCGACATCATACGAGCGTTAACGCACTTCTAAGCTCGTATCATAAACAGAAAAATGTTGCTTAACGTCATGGCATTTCTCTTTCATAGATCTCAGTCCGAGTCAAGTTATATTTTAAATCGTCATAACTTCGCTTGGAGTACGTTCAGAGGTAAACTTGTCAAATTTTGTTAGATGATAATATCCTATTCTAACCTAAAGTAATATATAAATATTTGTCTAAATAATAGCGAAAAAAAAATCCAAAATCAGTCATTGGCTTTCGTGTGAGCGGAACACCGGCGCGAGTAGTAATAATACGGCAGGTATACCTAACTGAAACTAACCTAACTGAAACAATATTTGTTCCACAAAATTATTCCGATGAAATCTCCATATAAGGTATAATTATACAATTTTGTACATGAATACAATCGGCGACCAACAGAAGAGCATAGTTTAAATTGTTAATGGAGCAGACTGCGCACCGTGACGGGATCCGAACCATTATGGTGACGAACTAACGACGTGACGTTACGATAATATCGCGTAATTCACCTGCGGGTCATGAAGTGTAACACGTTACACGCAGTAATTCAAGAGCCATAAGGTCTATTTTTTTAAAGAAAAAAATACGAATTGTAGTTTTCCAATTGTAACTTTTTGTATGGGGGCAATATTTATTTATTTTATCTACTTAAAACGCCTTAACTATTCCTTACAAACATGCACTTACTGCTATAGTACGTCCACAGTATTCTCTGTGGTACGGCTTAGTAAAAAAATAATTATTATTGCATTCGAATTGAGTGCGTGGGGATACAGATTACAGATCCAACACGTAGAGGTCCCTTTGAAACACAATAATGAAAATGGGGATGTGTTGTTATTATTAAACATCAGGAGCAGTAGCTGTATCGACGTAAAGTATGTTTAGCGTCAATATTTCTTCGTCACTTTTCTTGCTAGTTTGTTATTCATTATGGTGTTATTAAGTAACTTGGCAAAAAGTTAAATAAAACAGCTTTATTGGATGACTTGTTATGTTCACTTTTCATTATAGACCATTTATATATACCTACACCTGTTTGAAAGATAAAAGATAATATTTAATAACAGTGTAGGCCCGCTAGTAAGGCAATATGTTTAAGGAAAAAATACAAAGATTTCGTCACGGTACGTTCAAACAGCCAAATTAAGTATCTATTTATCTTCTTAACTAAAAACGATTCGTTAGTTGTTCATGGCAAAACGAATCAATAACAATAGATCATAGTTCAGTTATATTAGCGTTGCCGGACTATTATTTTATTAGAGAACACGGGATTTTGTTTAACGTCGTAAGGCCCAGACAGCAGACACAATGGGAAATCAATTGTTTTATGCCTTTTAAAAGGCTTTTGGGTCTTACGACGATAAAGGGTGATTTTATTGGTCGAAAGCGGGACATAAAGAAAAAGTCATAATTGAACTCAAGACTAATTCTGTCTTATAAGGTCCCCAAAAGCGGGATATCTGTAAGTCCTTTCACTTTCAATTACCTAATCGAAGTTACCACTCATAACCTCGTAAAGCTATAACTGACTGGGCCTGACCCGCGCGGGAAACCGAATTTTAGTCCAAATAGCGGGACAGGCTCTTCAAAATCCAAGATGTCTGGCAATGCTGAGTTAGATAGACGGAAAATGGTAGTTAGAAAACGGCAAGGATTCGCCACGAAGTTTATTTTTGTGTAGTTGCATATGAATACTATGCCGTGAATTGTTTTGATTTTTGCTACGATACTGTTTTTTTATTTTTTCACACCTCAATGAGGTAAAGGGTGGTATTTACGCGGATACTTTAACTTGACATTCATTATCAATGATTATAGGCCTTAACATCTGTGGCAGATGTTCCAAGCAGCATCACGCGGTGTGACATCAAAACTGCGCTCGTGGCTGTAAAGTCCTATGCGGGAGTGAACTTGACATTACAGTAAGATTATTATGGATATGCTTTTATGAATCCCGCATGCGAATTACTTAAAGGTCCTGTTATTCGTTTTTCTACGTCTAAATAACTTAAGTTTCGTAGAAACAAATTCTAAAATTATGGATCTTCTATTCAAACGATTATGTATCTCATCTATTTAAATAAATCAGATTTTGCAAGTCCATATTAAATGTCAATTGTCCAATTTAAAATAATTATAAATTAAGGGACATAAGCTCTTGAATTTCGGAACACTATCTGTCCCACAGTATGTAGGTATACCTACGCTTAGTAACAGGTATAGTTGGCATTTTCCTTAAGCACCGTTTGCGTGGCCTTCCGACATATCAAGTTTTGAAATAGGTACCGTTTTACTAGGTTCAGTTATCCTTGATACATACTGTCGGTCGCCGCAAAAGCCAAGTTAACTATGGCAAATGAAAGATCCAACATTGCCCAGATTTTTGCCATAAAAAAGAGAGCACTAAAAAGCGGGATTTCATTAGTCGAAAGCGAGAGATACGATTATTATTTAATTTTTTTTTATTGATGATGAGATGGCCTTGATCTCAGCTTCAGACTGAACCCTTAAGTTAAGAAGAATCCTACAAAGCGAGCATACCCAGAATTATTAAATAAATAAATTGAGACAACATCACATACATTGTCCTGGTCCCAAACTAAGGTTTTTCCCTTGTACTATGGAAACCAGAAACAACGAAGGACGAACGAAGAAGTAGCATTATAATTTACTCTAGTTTTAAAAACCAAAAAAGTTGACCTTTTCCAATCCCCGAAGATTGGGATTACTCCTGTACTATTTTCTTCTAAAGGCTGGAATTATTGAAGAAGAATTTAAATTTTAACAGCCCCTCCGGCGTGGGAGACGCCGAATTAGGCCTGCATTACCCTCGGCCTCACTCACTCGGCGAAATATAGTGTAATAAGGTCAAAGTCAAAGTATTTTACTTTGACGTTAATCCACTCACCTTGTTCAAGTTGCAGATGAGTTTCCTCGCCTCCCTGCAGTCCTGAGGGTTCTGCAGGTGTCCGGAGCCGCCGCTGCACCAGGTCGCTCACGTTGGCCGCCTCCGTCTGCCGCCACTCGTGGTAGCCGTCCAGCTCGGGGAGCTTCTCTTGGTCCGACAATAGAGATCTGGAATGTTACAAATGGGTACTATGGCGTATGAAATAACTGCTAAGCCTGGTTCATCTACAATGAGATTTGACGCCGGATAATGACGCCCCGGCTATTTTTATTTGATAGGTGGCAAACTTTAACCCATTCCCCCCAATTGGCCTCCGCTACCCTCACTCGCTCGACGAAACACAGCGTAGGCGCTGCTTCACGCCGGTCTTTGTGAGGCTGTGGTATCACTTCGGTCAAGCCATTCATGCCGAAGCGTGGACTCCCACGGTTAAAGTCAGCTATTGTCAGCAAGTACTTACTAGTTACTATAGTACAATACTATATTGATAGAACAGGTTATATTTTTATTTTGAGATTTTTTACAAGAGGAGCTTACTGACTGGGAACGCCCTAGTTTGAATCTAGGTACTTAACCATAATGGAAAGTTATTTTAAATAAATCGCAGTAAAGTGAAGTTAATCGCAAACTGCTGTGCAGTGAACAAGGCAATGACCAATTAATACGACCTTGAACTGTAGCTATGTTCAGATAGCAGCTAACCCAAACAAAAGATAACAATCATAGTATGTACAATATTTAGTATAAATAATCCTAATCAATCATACAGCCACAAGAGTTGCGTTTACTTGCCCTAGAATACTCAATCGCTTCTTATTTGGGAGTTGTTGCAGGCCATTTTATATAATCAACATATTACTTATCCATTCATATATCGAGGTTCAACATTAATAAAATTAAATTCGTAAAAAAACAGATTCACGCAGTATCGAGCATCGGGATCATAGGCTAACACCATGTTTGAGAAAAAAAATCGAGTATTTGAACGTTGATCCACAGCATAACATATTGAATATGAATTAGCATGAAATATTTATAAACATTTAAATGAAACCTTCAATTATTCATTAAAAACCGAGATAACTCCGCAAAACCACACATTGCAAAACTGCATTTCGCCTCCATGCATATTTTTAACACATTAACCTTTCACGGCGTAAAATTTAAAAATCGATGGACAATTAAAAACCAACCTTTTCCTCTCGGCTACTTGGTCCAAAATTGTTTGTATTCTCTCCGCCTTATTCTCGTCGTAAAGAGCTTTACTGAGTTCATGGTTGATGTAATACCACAGTTCTTTCGTGTTGGAGTATATTCTTCTCCTGAGATTCTCGTAGTCTTCTGTGGGGCCGTGTCCCGGGTCGAGGAACAAGGAACCGGTGTCTATGTCCTTCAGGTTACCATTAAAACTGAAATCAAGAACTATTTATAATCTCTATTCACATTCGAGTGAGTGAGAGTACCCGAGGCGCAATCCGGGGAAAGGCGGTTTAAAGAGTGGTAGATTAATGACTGCTACGAAAATTTAATCACGAAGAATAACCCAATTATGAAAACGTTTTGGTAAAAAAATATTGCACAGATTTAATGAATTAAAGATTCCTAATAGAGGATAGGAGGTTGCTGTTCTCACGTGGTACACTTCGATCTGTTTAATACGTCTTCTAGGAAACCTTGCCCGCTCAGACTTATCTACCGCTGACTGTACAAGGGAAAATCTTAGATCAGGACCAATACAAAGTATGTGATATTGTCTCAATTACAATCTATCACTAATATGTATATTGTATAACTGCCCACCGCAAACACCCACCTTGTAAGCGATCAAAATGTATGTGTGTAGGCATCGTTAACCCACTTTACAAAAAAGACGTTATTTTTTATAGTAAGAAACGTAAAACATGCGTTATGTGAAACCAGATGTAACTATAATAAAAGTCGTGACTTCATTGTTTCTGATTATTATAATCAAATTAAATGCGATTAATTTTAATTAATTTTTGTTTTTGTATTTATAACTGACGATTTTGAGTAGGTCAATCATCAATAAATAAAAAGTTAAATGTATTTCTCAATAACAATCATTCAATCTAAATTGATTCGAATCCTGATCCCAAATATCATATTAGGTATATTTAATTTGATTTATATTAGCTATCGTTTATTATAGCTTACTCGGACGCTCCTGCCTGAGTAATATTCACACAATAGTACCTACGTACACCCACACATCAAAGTATACAAAACTGACAAATTTCTCCAATCGACACTCATCTTACTGTCATTTGTTTTGGTATTAATTGGTGGAAAAGATTTTCCGAAACGATTGCGTTAAATGCAAATGATCAACAGAATTCCATCATTGTTGACGTGTAGAGTCAACAAACTGGCAGATTCATCAAACAATTTAGATTATTCGTCGTGAAATGCGTCATTCGCTTGTAAAATTACATGTGTTGCCTCAAAACAGGGATTATTTATTTTAGGATGATGACTGAATAATGGTTAATGAAAAACTAAGCAATAAGTTCTGATGCATTATTCTCGAGTAATTATAAAGTTACAAACACTTTATAACTCGATCGAAAAATAACAAAAAACTCACCCTGATGACTTTCTAATTTGTACAATAAGATTACTATGCTGCTGCCTTAATGTTTCTAATTGTGACGAGACTCTTCTTAACCTGTCTTGAAATTCTAGTGCTTCATCTGAACCTCCGCTGCATCTAAAAAATAAAATCAAAGTTAATGACTTCAAGTAGTTAGTACTCCGATTACAGAGAATCTACAGCTACATAAGAATATATTATTCGCATCCCCGGTGAAGTCAACTTAGGAGAAGTACACTTTCTAAGTTTTCTTGGGTCTGGGTGTTGGGATTTTTTACACGCGGTAGCTCCCATTAACTGGGGCGTCACCCAGTTAATGGGAGCTACCGCGTGTACAAAATCCGCTAGATGGCGCATGTGAGAACTGAGGTCCATCTACACGGCGATTGGTTATTTTTTTTTGATGTAAGATGTCAATACGTCAGTCACTAAACAACCAATGATGTCGCAAGTTGGACCTCAGTTCTCACGAACGCCATCTAACGGATTTTTCACACGCGGTAGCCCCCATATCGTCACCTGGTACTCATCATAGTACAGGGGATGCCCTAGTTTGAGACCAGGTCGATTGGTGTGATTGTCTGGCGCATTTACTTAATTTATTTTCGCAAATTCCGTTTCGTTGTAGACCCTCAGACTGGGTATTGAAGACGAGGCGGCGACGGTCTGTAATTATTGGGTACGCCTGGCCAGGAGTTTGTACGTTTATTTATTAACTGTCTTGCTATATTTAGCCTATTGCAATGCGTGATGTAGATCTACAAACGTTTCTGGATTTTTCTCAATCTGCACAAGTTCTTCGAAGTTGCACACAACTCACACAGCATATAACATACCAAACAAGCAGAAATACATTTACTTCTTATTGGGCAAATTAAAAGCAATAAATCGATCAATCAAGTCATTAAAACCGTAATGTACGTACGTACTATTACCTATCGTTACTTTATTATAATCGATCGCATGACACAGTTTCAAACGAACTGGTATCTGAATTACCACAATATGGGGATGCATATACTGGTGCACTCGACATTGAAGTCGAATTTAGAGATTTCATACATTCGTCCATACAAATCTGTAATTCGACTGGCACGAGAATGCCCCCCTGTTCTGTAATGGGGTCGCGAAGGTCGGACGACAGTCTCTTCGCTGTAATTATCAGAGCCTTCAAATCCTGGATCCCACTGGCCTAATTTGAAGTGGATTTACTACCGAATCGGAGTTCCCTTCCCTTCCACACGCGCTGTGCGCGCATTTCTTTGAATATAAGTATCAGCATTCAGCCTATAAACTGTCCCATAACAGGGCAAAGGCCTCTCACAACAGGGAAATCATAGAAATCAAGTCATCGCTACTATGATGGGATTAGGCACAATTACTACGCTTGCCTAATGCGGGTTGCTGATCACAAACCCGAGCTATGTTAGCAAAATTCGAAACATACTTTTGCTCAACCCGGGAATCGAACCCGGGACTCCGAGATCACGGCACGGTACTTATACCACTAGACCAACGGGGCGATTGGCGCTTTTCTTTGAATGCGACAGGTACCTATATTTGGATTGATTAAGGGACGACGTGTTCATTATAAGCCCCATGGTTCAAGCGTACCCTGCGCTCCAAAGCGAGCGACGTCTTTGGAAACCACTGGGAATAAAATGCAAAGATGATGATGTAGAATTCAAAGACTATATAAACTTGGGTGTAAATATGTTAAACGATCGGAGAGACGTTAATTTATTCATTAGTAAATACCAAAAGTGTTATTTATAACCGGTAAGTAACAAAAGTTGGATCATTATTCGATATTTAGATATAAAACAATGAATGATAAAGTAGCCATTATTTAAAACTACATTCGACATAATAATAATACCTACTAATAAATTTTAATTAAGAAATATAAAGATAATTAACTAGAGATTAACACAGACAGAGTAAATAACGTCTGTGTGTGCGGCCGTTGGAACCATATATTTTTACTGTTTTCTTATCGCTTTTCATATCATTAATCCCATAATTCGCATGCACGTTTGAATTTAATGCTCAATTTTAGCAATTAATTTTTCTTAAACATTACGGTTTTAGAGTTTCTACTAGATAGGTACTTTAATAAGTGAATGTTAATATAGTTTCACTCTTATTCAATGTAAACAACGTGATTTAAAGAAAAATAACCATATCAATGTAACAGTTTCACCTGAATAAATAAAGTATACACGTTAACAATCAAGAGCTTTTATCGACACTATTGTATTATGAAACATGTTATTTTTTATTTATAGGACAACGTTATCAGAAAGATAATCCGTGAGTTTTGTTATAGACCTTTCGATAATCAAATAAACAACCACTTCACGTACGTACAGCCACACTTTAAAGTATAAAAAAACTGTCAAATTTCTTCCTTGGATTGTCATCCTTCTGTCAAATACATTAAGTTCAACGTCAATTGAGGAAATTTGACAGATTGTGGTAACCTGCTATGTGGCTGTCTGTGCAACTTGCACTCTTGTAGAGGCGAGCGTAATCCTTTCTAAAAAGGCCGGCAATGCATCAGCGACTCCTCTGATGTCACGGAGGTTCATAGACGGCGGTGATTGCTTACCATCAGGTGACCCACTTGCACGTTTGTCACATATAGTATAAAAAGTAGTTGTTTTCAATGTCTAAATAGGCATTATATTTATTATAGTTATTTATTAATGAATTGAAGGTCGCGGGAGACTATTGGATGCGGGTGGCACAGGATCGGTCTGTGTGGAGAACTTTGGGGGAGGCCTATGTCGAGCAGTGGACGTCTATTGGATGAACTGAATTAATAAACTGTTTTCTTTATTATGCTAAATAAATTCTGCTACCTATCACATAAAAAAAAATGGTTTGATCATTTTATTGCTTTTGTAATTAGTACTAATACTTAAATGGTAATTTCATTTAAGATATATGCGAAATACTCGTATTTCTGAACTAATAGAAATAACGTGATTCTTGTCAAACCATTATCGAAGATCTCAGCTTTACCTTATGCCTACTGAAATTATGAGTACCTAAATTCAGAATCTTACAGAGTATACAAAGGCATTCTGCCATAACTGTCCTAAACCGCTTCCTGGTTTTAATGATAACCTACATAATGGATCAACACAGAACACGCAATGTCTACTTGTTAAGCATTTAAGCAGGCAACTGTAACGCAATACAGATTGAATAATGGAATATTAATGTGAATGCCTCGGTGGCGCAGTGGGTAGTGAGTCGAACTTTGAGTAGGCCCCGGGTTCGGTCGCGGCCAAAAGTTTGTACCTCAGTTTTTCTGTTCAATTCTCAGTGTCTCAGCCCGAAGTCAGGAAGTTCGTGATCTTGTACAGTCAACTCCAAAAATATGTATACACTTTAGGACCTTGTCACAATACATATGTATAAGAACGACTTCTACTTTTTATAGACACATGTATTGTGACAAGGTCCTAAAGTGTATACATATTTTTGGAGTTGACTGTACGCCCGATCCTCGGAAAGCACGTTACGCCGTTGGTCCTACCTAAGATCAAAACATGACTATCAGGGCGTTTTCTTTGTTTCGACTTTTTTTTATTATAAACTCGTGACGCTAATTCTGTTCAATATAATTTTATCAGACTTGCCCAATCCTAGATATTAGAGGCATAAGCGTGACGGGAATCAGAGCTAAGTTGTCTTTATGCGAGAAAATTCGATTTCTACTAAACATATTATTTGATCATGATCTGATCACACGTGGAGACTGCTGGAGTCATTTGTACAGTCAGCCACACATCAGGTTACCACAGCCTGTCAAATTTCCTCACTTGATATTCAACCTTATGTGTTTGTCGGTAAAATGAGAGTCGATTGAAGAAATTTGACGGTTTTGTATACTTTGATGAGTGGCTGTACGTACTATTAGAAGAAGGCCGACCTTGCTTGTCGTTTAAATAAGGAAAGTAAAGTACTGGATACATATTAAAATAAAAAATAAAAAAAACCCACTGCAGGGCAAAGGCCTCCATCATAGAAATCAAGTTATCACTATGACTATAAGTCTTAATTACAATGCTTGCCTAATGCGTATTGGTGATCACAAACCCGATTTATGTTAGAAAAATTCGAAACATACTTTTGCTCGACCCGGGAATCGAACCAGGGCCGCATGGGCCCCGAAATCACGGCCCGGTACTTAAACCACTAGACTAACGGGACGTTTAAATAATATCCGTCAAAGTTACGTGTGTCCTAAGGTGAGCGACGCAACACGACACGTTTACATATAATCAAGGGTTATTTGGTATTCCAGTCATATGACACAAAGTGTTCTTATCGCTTTTAAGAATCTCTCTCTCCTTGGGTTTTTTTTTTTTTTATATATAAGATGGGTTTGCACTTGACCTCATGTCACCTGATGGAGAGTGACAATGAGGTCTAAGATGTAGCGTGCTTTCCCAGAAGAAGCCTATTTACTCTCGACTTAAAGACACCCAAATTGTAGCTCTCTGGAAACACAGAAGCCGGTAAGTTGTTCCATTCCTTAGCAGTTCGTACCAAGAAAGAAGAAGCGGATCTAAACTAAGACTAGTTTTTTTTTTTAAATTGACTATCATTTCACTGGCATGATAACGCATTTGATAGTGAACCTGTCTCAATGCCAAATAGTGTAGACTCAATCCCAAACCTGGACAAACATTCAAGAACACTTGTATTCAAATATCATGTAATTCAAGTGTTCAAGATACTTATTATGGTCAGCATAAAAAGTAGCTTAACACTATAGTACAGTCAACTCATATGTATACACTTTAGGACCTTGTCACAATACATTATGTATAAGAAAGTAGAAGTCGTTCTTATACATATGTATTGTGACAAGGTTCTAAAGTGTATACATATTTTTGGAGTTTACTGTACTAGAAAAACTGCTACTGTAGGACTTAGGTCCATCTAGAATTCTAGAAGGTGATCCGTTATTTTTAATGTGTTATGTCAAAATATTACTAAACAACCAATGATGTTGAAGTTGGACTTCAGTCTAACAGCACATAATCACATTTTTCACATGCGACAACCCCCATTCATTTATATAATGCGTTCTACTGTATTAATTTAAGTATTTACCTGAGCGGCGATATCACCAAGTAGGTGACACCGATCCAGATGAAGAGTAATACTACTGCTGCACGCTTCCATCTCGCTAGGTACATCATAAAGTAGTCATTGAACGTCATATGCCCATTCGAATAATGTTTCGTCAGGGTGGGGATCGAACTCACAACCTTTGGCGTATGAGATAGGGTCACCAAATGCGCCATCCGGCCAGGTACTTGTCTGCTACTTTGCCCAATAAAAGTGTATATTCAATTCATCCACATTGCAGCCGAGGACGACAGCATCTTCCGCATCTACAAGCTGGACACGCTGTTCTTCACTCTGATCAACGCGGTGAAGACGCGCAGCAACGAGGGCTTCCCGCGCGAGTCGCTTGCGCTCGCGCAGCTCAAGAAGGACCCGTTCAAGTACACGCCGGGGCTGGGCTGTGAGGTAACCATGTCTATCCATGACTTTCGACTCGGTATTTAGAGAGACATCTCTAAAGAGGCGTACCCAACCAAATACTACAATGTAGGCCACAGTCTTTAGAGATCAATCAGTTGATCCCTTTTGTATGGGAAGATGAATTTTTTGCTTAGATTAGACCCTATTTCCTTGGGGAAAAATGTTTATTGTCATCAGTTAATGCCCTCGAGAAGTAAGTCATATACATAGTTAAAAAAGCATGTTGTATATGTATTTCAAGCTGTGCCAATAAGTCTCCTCTGAGCAGATCCACGAGGCGTCGGACAAGTCCGTGGAGTGCACGACGTCGCGCGCCAAGCGCTGGGCCTTCACCGTGCTGGACAGCTGCTGCCCACTGCTGGGCGTGGACATGCTGCCCGGCAAGCACGTGCCCAGCGACTACGATCTGGACGTGAGTGCATACACAATAGCTAATATTTATAACAGCGGGTCTTAACAGGTGGTCCATCTTCTATACTATTTATACAAAGATAATTTCTATGGACATCGGTAAACCCTTTAAACAACTAATGGCTCGCTTACACTACGTTTCTTTAACTGATTTTATTAAGATGTACCAATAGATGGCGATGGTTTTTTATATGCTATTTGGCAGACGAGTAGACGGATCACCTGATGGTAAGCGTTTGACTCATAGACGCCCAGAACACCAGTGTCAAGTGCGCAGCCAACCTTTTAAACCACTTTCCCCCCGATTGGGCTTCCGACAACGTCGATCACTCGGCAGAACAACGTAACGCGCTGCTTCACCGGTTTTCTGTGAGGCCGTGGTATCACCCAGAACAAGCTTGACCATTCATACCGAAGCGTAACTCTCCCACCGTCAAATATTATGGCCCGTCAAAGCATATTTCATTTAGGTTACCACAAATCAGGAATGGGTGAAACTTTTTCTGTCTAATGCCAATATTCACTAACAAAATTAAGGGCCAGCCAAGTTTTTGCATTTTAAATTATTTGGCGCCTAAAGAAGACTTTCTACTAAAATTGGTTTCTGCGCACTCAAGGTCATCGCTACACTTTCATGCCGCGGTCTATAGGTGACTGCACCCGCGGGCCGTAGTTTCCCCATCCCTAGATGAAACTCACCTTTAGCATGCACAAGTAATTAAAAATCCCGCAAACTTTAATGTCTATTTTCCTATTTCTCTCAGACGATTCTCACATTCAAAGAACAGAAGAAAGAACGGGCTGGGCCGTCCGTAGCTGGTCATCTGGTAAGCATTACTGTAACTTTCTGCTCACCTTATTAGTACTTGTTAAAAACTTTTCTTTAAAGGTTTTTTTTTCTTTTTGTAGTTAGGTGCAACTTCAAGCAACACTTCAATGTATAATGATTCGTTAAACGATTCTGCAGCCAATTCTACTTTAGAGAGTGAGTACTTTTTCATTCATTGTGTATCGATAATAAGTTACATCCCTTTATCTAACCATTCTCAACAACATTTACGATAAGGTTCAGCAACTATGAAAAAACATTTTTCAGTTTCGCCACAAATAATCGTGTCACATTATTGTCTTATGTCCCATGTCTTATTCACAAACAGTAAAGTTACGCGTTGTTTAGAATCAAATAGAAAGCAAACAAACGTTGTTCAGAATAGTTGGTATCGGCGTTTTCCGGCCGATAACCTCAACATCAATATTTAAATAAGAAATATGTATGTATAATAAAATAAATGACATAGTAAGCATTTCAAAGTTTTAATAAGTTGAAAGAGAAAAATATATTTCTTTTCATCGAGTTTGTTTCCTCTGTTGTCTGATATCCTTCTAAGATGAAGCACTTGTATCATGCTAAAAATACTTAAAATACGGAGTCAGGTCAACGTATGGGATGACATGTTGTGAGAATTTCTTTATCGTATCATTAAATGAGTAAAATTACTTTTTCATCTTTGTCTACAGGTGTTAAGAAAGAGAAGAGGACTCATGTTTCATTGCGTATGCCAAAGACTGATTGTAAGTAGCACCCTTTGATCGGTACTATGTAGACGCTTTGGCGGGACTGTCCCGCTTTTTATGGCAAAATTTGATGTTTTGCGGAACATATTTGTTGCGATGACCCTTAATTTAATTAATTAAATTATATAAACGATCGGAATGGGGGCTCTGCCCACTGAAGACAGTGTGGACGAAGCAAAAAAGAAAGCTATAACTTTTTTGTTACGTCCCGCAATCGACCTGCAATACCCGCTCTTTTAAACAGATTTGCTGCACCCTATATTTTATCCGTTACAGTTAAATTTGACTTGATTTTTATGTCTAATATTTAATTTCAGATTCTCAAGCCATCCGTCCCGCGCCCGAACTTACTGAGGCAAACTTCCCCAGTCTTTCAGCCGGCCATGGAAGAGGTATGTAACTAATTAAACTTTTTTAGACAGACTTCTTTATATAAGGAATGTGCACATAGACAGTGCTGCCAGCTGGTGCCATAAATTTGAACTGAATTAGTCATGTTAGTCAATACAAAGTGCTGCCACCTATAGTTCCTTTTTTATGATATGGGAACGCAAACTAGCCAGCTGGTCACCTGATAGTAAGTGATCACCGCCACCCATGGACATCAGCTACACCAGAAGGTAATGGTCGTGGCCCTGTACACACTAGTAATTTACAAGAACTCTTAAATTGATGTACAGGCAGCCACACACCGGTTGTCTACATTATGTCAATTTCAATAGATACCTCAATAGGTAATTTTCACCAAAATATCACATATGGTTCAATGAACCATATGTGATATTTTGGTGAAAATAGACTAAAGAGATTTGACAGATTAGTATTACATTAATGTGCCTATCCGTCCTTATTTTTTGGCGTAGATAAATAGAAAATGTTCGTTTGTTTTAGGTCGTGGTTTAGCCAGCAGCTTCAACAAATTAAACATTCAAAAGTAAAGACTCCATTTTTCGATATCCGAATACCTTCTTTATAGTGTAAGTCATTGTAAACAAATGTAACAATATTATGTTGCACATCGCGTAAGCTAAATTAAGTTTGGCTTAGCTCTCTTAGCTGTTGCATTTCTTTCATACACTAATGACCCGCCCTCACTTCGTTTCGGGAGTTAACTGAGACCAGTACCAATAGATGGCGCTGTAAGTCCATTACATCGCGCTTATGTTTTGCCTCACAAGTCTTGACGTTGACTATGCCATAAATCGCTTTACAAATTAGTATAGAAACTCTCAAAAAAACTATTGCAGACATTCCAACGAGAGCTAAGCTAGCTTAGCTTAGCATTTAGTGTGCAAACCACTTAAGGTGCTTCTTTATTGTAAAGTATACTGTTGTTTTTTCGAAACAAGTCAATGACATCTTTATGCATTCATTATTGAATGTGGAATAATTTTAGCAGTAGATTTTATACGGATCAGCATACAAAGTCTTATTATTTTGTCCTTTGACTTTTTACCATCTAAAGTGGTTTAGTCATTCGTTACTCATGTATTTTACGCAATGGGCGATATATTTATCAGAACTATGTAACACATACAGGATGAATTGTTTGACAGTTATATTTCCCCGTAACTATTTATCATAGATAACATTTCTCTTTTCAATGTAACTGTTTATCAACACATCCTCTATGTAGGTACTTACATAATTACTTGCGTAAGCCCTGAATATTTTACATTCAGTTGCCGTGACTACAAAATATTATATCGGGTTACCCCGGAAACAGTGGAAAAGTTTTTAGTATGTGTAGACTATAAAAAGATCCCTTTTTTTGGTTTACCATGTTTTATACAAAAATTGGAAAATACTGTCTCAAAAGTTACCACTGAAAAATATATTTACAAAAAAAAATTCGAGAACCTTGATTATTAACGATTCAAATTTGATAAAAAAATGATGGAATTAAACGAGAGTTTGAACTTTTAACAATTAGTTTTATTTTTAAGGAATTAAATGAATACAGTATAAACGACTACGTAAATGTCAGAGGCGCGAGAGAGAGAGCCTCATACAGAATTACGCCGCGTAAATATTGCTCGCGCTACTTTGCTCTGGTTATATTGTAAGGCGTTAGGGTTTCGCGTACATTTATTTCATCATCCTCCCCTGGACGCAAACCCATAGCCATCGTAAATATCTCGTGCTTTGGACGGTGCAATCCTTTTGTCAAGACGTCTGCCATCATGTCTTGAGTGCTTTTGTAGCGTACGGAGATTTGTTTATTGGCGATACGCTCTCTTACAAAATGATAGCGAATATCAATATGTTTGCTTCTGGCATGGTAGATGTCATCACCTGAAATACTGATAGCACTCTGGTTATCACAAAATATTACAATTGGTATACCTGACATGGAAGGCCAAAACTCTTCTTCCAACTGTTTGAGCCATAGCGCTTCCTGTGTTGCTGTAGCCAAAGACATATACTCTGCCTCGGTGGTAGACAAAGCTATTGTAGGTTGTTTTTTTGAACACCAACTAATGGCGGCGCCCTGAAATGTAAAGACATATCCAGAACATGATCTTCTGTCTTCAGTATCAGTTGCCCAATCTGCATCACAGTGACCAATTATATTTGCATCAGTTTTCTTGAAGGTAAGTTTCAAATGCTGTGTTCCTTTTAGATACCTTAATACTCTTTTTGCTGCTATCCAGTGCTGTGACGTAGGTTTGTTATTGAATCGGCTTAGCTGGTTTACAGCATAGGCTATATCGGCTCTGGTGCCTTGTGATAAATACAGGAGACATCCTATTAGCTCTTGGTACGGGACGTCTTTTAAAACATCACTCTCAGTTTCAGCCTTTTTCAGTTGTACATTGGCTTCACATGGTGTATGCACTGGTTTACAATCACTCATGTTGAAACGAGTAAGTACCTTTTCAATGTATAATGACTGATCCAGGGAGATTTCATTTGATTCAGTGTTATGCGTTATTCTTAATCCAATGCAACATTTTGCCTCACCTAAATCCTTCATGTGAAATTTTGTACTCATCTTGTCTTTTATGATTTTGACAGTAGCTTCATTATTGAAAAAGAACAATATATCATCAACATAAACCGTGAGGATTAGGATGTCCTGTTCATTAACAATCCTATAATATATACATGGATCTACTTTAGATCGTGACATTCCAATTTCTAATAAAACTGCATTGAGTTTTTTATTCCACTGTCGGCTTGCCTGTTTCAGGCCATAGATAGATTTTTCAAGTAAACATACTTTATCTCCTTCCTCAAAATATGGTGGCTGCGCCATATAAATATGTTCCTGTATGTCCCCTTGCAGAAAAGCTGTCACAGCATCCATCTGGTGAATTTTTAAATTATATTTTACGGCCAACCCAAACACATATCGTAAGGAAGTACAACGGATGACAGGTGCGTAAATTTCGTTGTAGTCTATCCCTTTTTTTTGTTGATAGCCTTTTAAAACGAGGCGTGCCTTCATTCTGCATACATTGCCGTTTTCATCTGTTTTTGTTTTATATACCCACTTGCAGGGAATCACTTTTTTATTTTTCGGCAAATCGACTAATTTCCATGTATTATTATATAGTAGCGATTTATATTCTTCTTGCATCGCTTCAATCCACTTCTCTGCATTTTTACTTCCTAAGGCTTCAGAAAGACTTTGTGGATCCTTATCTAAAATACTCATTGCAGATTCGCCATTCATACATATAAAAGATGCATTTTCTTGAGTCTGATCATGCTCATCAATTTCTTTTCGACGTCGCGGTCGAAGGTGTATCTTAAGCGGTGAAATATCGATATTTTCTCCAGGATCATAAGACTCGTCTTCTACATCTGTATAATTTGATGATGGTGATGAATTTGATGAGTGCGAATTTATACTTGTGGGTATTATTTCATCATCTATTTTTTCATTGGTAATGTCAGTGTTCTCTTCATTAATATTTTGTTCAGACAAAGGTAAGTAAACTGTTTTTGATTTGTTTGATTCCTCATTAGTTTTCCTTTTGTTAATTATTTTATATGTATTATTATTTATTTCACTAATGTTTGTGTTTTCTTTTTCAGGTACAGACACATTGGGAACAATGTTTCTCTTCACGGTGGCTTCCAGAAATACAACATCTCTGCTCATCACAGATTGTTTAGTCTTTGGATCTATGAAGCGGTAGCCCTTTACACTGTCACTGTAACCTACAAATATCAGCTCACGGGATTTTGGATCCAATTTCTGTCGACGCTCTTTAGGTATGTGTACCATAGCTTTGCACCCAAATACCTTCATGTAGCTTAAATCTGGTTTCTTTCCTGACCATATCTCTTCTGGGCTAACGTAGGAAAGTGTTTTCGTCGGCGAGCGGTTTATAATGTGCGCTGCCGTGACCACTGCTTCACCCCAGAAGTAGTTCTGTAATTGTGCGTTTATTATCATACATTTGGATCTTTCTACGAGAGTTCTATTCATTCGTTCGCTTAACCCGTTTTGTTCGGGTGTATAGGGATTCGTAGTTTGATGTATGATACCAAATTTCTTCAGATAATTATTAAAGTTTTTATTTACGTACTCTGTTCCATTATCTGACCTTAAAATTTTTATTTTTTTATTTAGTTCGTTTTCAACTCTGTTTTTATATTCTATAAATTTATCTAATACTTCAGCTTTGCTTTTAATAGTGAAAACGTATACTTTACGTGAAAAATCGTCTATGAAGGTAACGAAGTACCTGGCCCCTCCAAGTGATGCTGTTTGCATCGGTCCACATACGTCAGAGTGGATGACTTCTAGCAACTCAGTTGCTCGGGAGCCCACACTTGGAAATGACTCTCTATTTTGTTTTCCTTCAATACAACTTATACATGTAATATCCTCTTTCAATGGAGACAATTTCACACCGGTAGTACAGTTGGGAACTTTTTCTACATCTTTAAAGTTCAAGTGACCCAGTCGCTGGTGCCACAAATACATGTCATTTTCAGTAACAGCGGGCATGGCTTGAGCATTTTCAGTTACAATATTTAGTTTATACATACCATTTATTAAGTTAGCATTGGCTACTTTTTCATCATTTCTATTCAATATAATACATCCATCGTTATTAAATTGAATGCTGCAGCCGTTTTGTATCATTTTGCTCACTGATATCAAATTTGTGGATAATTCAGGTACATAAATTACATTTCTCACCTGTATTTTATTTATATTGCCATGTGTATCCAGTAATCTGATAGTTACATTTCCACAGCTCTCGACTCGAAGTACTTTGTCATTAGCAATTCTGATACTTGTTACAGGTGGCGGTGTTATGTCCTCGAGCCACTCCTTGTGTGGTGTCATATGCATCGAGGCCCCGGAGTCAATGTACCAGTTCAGCGAGTCATTCAAAGTAGTGGCTGAAAAAGCAGCAATAAAACCATTATCTTTACTGTTAGTTTTATTCTTTTTATACCAACAATTTTTACTTAAATGCCCGTATTTGTTACAATGAAAGCATCTCGGCCCCTTTGGTTTGTGTGCACCCTTTTCAACATTTTTACCATGTTGCTTGGAGTTTGAGTAAAATGCGGTTGTGTCCATTGTTTTTACTTCCTGTAATAACTTTGTTTTAATGGAATCGGCACAAATATTTACTCCCGAACTCTCAATAGCCATTATCATAGGCTTGTACATGTCTGGTAACCCAGCCAGCATTAAGGTGCCTAACCATTCGTCGTCTACTTTGAATCCTATATTTCTTAGACGATGGGCAGCTGACATTATTTTGTTTACGTAGTCTTCTATGTTTGCACTACTTTCTAATGTAGTGTTTATTAAATCCTTCAAAAGGCCCACTTTGCGAGTTAAGCCTGAATCGTCAAAAACTCGTGACAAGTTGTCCCAAACCTGCTTGGCCGTAGTGGCTTCTCTTACGTGTACATATATAATGGGATCGATAAGTAAAATCAGTTTCGACTTAGCTTTTACGTCCTTTTTTGCATCTACTGGTTTGCTGTCTTCACGTGAAATACATTCCCATAAATCTTCCAGTTGTAGATATGCTTTAACTGCAAAACTCCAAGTGGCGTAATTTTCACGTCCAGTTAATTTTTCTATACTCATTAGACCACTATTTGAACTCATTTTCGTGTATTTCGTGAAATGACGCTGAAATAGAATCCTATCCTATACCACGATGCCGAACTTTTAGGTTATGTACTTTTACTTTATTTTATTTTTCGAGAAATGTACTATATTTTTATATTCTTTTATATTTCAGGCATGGGGCGGCCCATAACCTCAAAAAAAAATGGGTGCTTTCTCCGGGGTGACCAGTGTAAAAAAATATCCTACGTCCTAAGATTCCATCATCCAAGACGACATCTTTACCTCAATGCTAATCTTATACAGGGTGTATCTGTGAACATTTACAACCCTTTAACCACGTGTTCTATCAACCATTTTGAACAACATTTGTTCAACAACTTTTCTAAATTCTTCGAAAAAATTTTCGACTCCCCATACAAATTGACCAATTCACGTGACCAACTTTGTATGAAAAGATGAAAATTTTTTATGTGAATTTTCAAAAGTCATAGAACAAATGTTGTTCAGGATGGTTGGTAGAACACGTAAATGTTCACAGATACACCCTGTATTAGATATAAGGAGCATATTGCTAATTTGTTCCCTAAAATATATTTTTATATTTTCTTCATGGTGTGTGAGAATACGTTAAACGATATTATGGGCAACAGGGTAGCTAAGTCAAACTCAAAAGTTTTTTTTTTAAATAATTTCGTTATTACTGCTATTAATGATTTGCCAGAAAAGTCCTCTAATAGCCATTGGTGTTCAAAACATCATCGTGAATAGTTACCGTATCACTATACGGTAATTCTACATCCCTTAATAAGACAAAGGGAAAATAGTTCCCACCTGATTTTGAACCTTATCTAACATGACATAAGAGCGAACACTAATAAAATTTCTCGTTGACTTATGGCCTATTAAGGGATATACATAAGGTCACTGCCTTATGTATATATAGAGAATTTCTAGCCACCTTTTGATACGTTTCCTGTCCCGCTTTAAAATAGCCATTTTGTTACATTATTTACTTGCTAGCTATTTGTTTTAAATATAGGTATTTTTAAGTTAAGCGACCGTAATTTTAAGAAAAAGATCTTAATTGTTTCACTTATGTGAATTCTTACATTGTGATTATTACTTTTTTATTGGCGTAATGTTGTTATGTTAGAGTTCAAATATTATTTTTGTTCATATTCAACTTAATAGTTAACGTTGACGATTATAAAATCTGATTTGACTATAATATTCTGTGTTTCATTTAAAAATTGTATGAATCGTGGAACTTTTCCGTTGAAGGGTTGAGTTATTTAAAGTGCTCCCAAAAGCGCTGTCATTAATAGTACAAAAGTTATGGATATGTCGCAGTCATCTGGTTCAATCAGCTATTTGATTGGATGACTAGCGCGTTCATTGAATGGCGACGTTTAATTGAATGACTAAAGGACAACTCGTCAACTTGTTTAATATAACGTTCAACTTCTTGACTGAACGTCATTTAGCATAGTCGTTGAATTTATTTATTTAATTCAATTGTACATGCTGACTTACAGTATACACCAAATTGTCAGAATGCTAGTGGCAAAACAAGCATAGTCAAAAATTAAATCATAGTATGACAGACAATATATGGGATAATACATAAACAAAAATGGGATATAGCTGACTTTGTAATGTTTGATAAGTTCGAAACTTAAAAGATAACTTACTTTAGATAAAAAAATATGACATGACATAATAACAGACATTAATAAGTTATTTTTCGCAAAAAAAAAAAATTCAACACATTGCTATTTTATTCGATCTTTACCAGCTGTTTGACGCTATCTTTGTTTTGATGAGCACCAACGCCGCAGTGGAAAAAAATGAACTAAATTACCTACAATCACCTGAGTGATTTTGCGTCCGCTATGTTCAAAGAGCTTTGTTACAATCCGCTAATTTGTTGGACGTTAAGTGAGACTTATTCATTCAACGTTCGGACTAGTCATTCAATTGAACGTCGCTATTCAATAAACGCGCTAGTCATCCAATCAAATAGCTGTTTCAACCAGATGACTGCGACAGATACATGTTTTGAATTTCGAAAATGCCGTCATTATATTTTGTTTTCTTCCGAAATGCCAACTATCGCTCTTTTGCGAACGGAGTCTTCATTTTGGTGGCGCTACTTTTAGCGCGTCTACGCCGCGCCGTATCGTTTATAATGATCGAAAAAAACAATCGAACCCAATAACAAGTATTCAATGCGAACTCAGGCCTCTCAAAGTTTGAGAGAAGATAAAAGTTGAAGGTTGATTTCGGTTTCGTTTAATTTGATTTGCATACAAAAAAAAATCTGTCTGTACACATTAACCTTCGTTATTCGAAGTGCTATCGGTCTGATCTGTTTCCTGGTGCTCAAGGCTTGGGGTTCAGCTCAATCCTGACTTCGTTGGGATGCTCCTCCACTGTCTCTAACTTCTCCCGTTCCTTGATATGAGTAGAAGGCTCTTCCTTCACTGGTTCGGGCTCACTGGTGCTTGCCTCTTCTTCGATTTCGCTCTTTTCAAGTTCATTATCTTTCTTGAGGGTGCTGAACACAAACTCTGTGGGCACTTTTCCGTTCTTGATTGCTCGCTCTTCTTTGATTTCTACTATGGCGCTTCGAACCAATATGAGCATGTACATTTGGAATACTGGAAGTAAACAAAACACATTTTTAAAACCACATGCTCGTCGCTTATGTTAAGAACTCATCATAATTACTAAAAATGGTCAAAATTCAATGGTTTTCTTGTCTTTATTCACATGGGAGATCGTGAGCGACAACAAAACTGGCTAATGTAGTTCAGTTTGCTGATATCGCTACTGCTCGGTGCTCGCGTGAGTAAGCGAGATGCTTGTGATCGGTGAAGATAGTGACTGGGCATCCTTCAATCAAGCTACGAAAGTGTTTTCTCAGGACGGACGTTCTCCCATAACACTAAACGCGTCTAATTGCTACCGCGTGTGAAAAATCCGTTAGATGGCGTACCTGTAGACTGAAGTCCAACTTCACCGTCATTGGTCGTTTAGTGACATTTTGACATCTCACATCAAACATATTACCAATCACCGTGTCCTCACTTGTCTACAAGTACGCCATCTAACGGATTTTTCATACGCTGCAGCCCACATTGGCACTAGCCCAAACAAAATTCTGAACTTTGACGTCGGAGACCAAGATCTTGGATCGCTGAGCAAGCATAGTAAGTAAACACTCACACACGCTCACAATAACTGTGATGGTGAGAAGCACGTCGATCGCCGGGATCACCATCGAGTAGGCGAGGGTGGACGCGATGATCGTCGCTATGTTGTAGTACATAAACACACGCAACAGCACGATGTCTTTCTGCGTAGGAAATACAAAAAGTCAGACATGCAGATGCTTAATACAGGTTGTATCTGTGAACATTTACATCTCTTTAGGCACATGTTTTCCCAATGAAATTGATTTTTTTTCGAAATTCATCGAAAAAAAATTCAATCCCTCTTACAAAATGAGCATGTCACCTGTAGCACTACCATGAGTTTGAAATACTATCCTCGCTATCGAAAACTATCGCTTTGTCCCTTTCATTGCGATGCATTTGAAAGAGAGAGCAATAATTTACGTTGTCAGTTTTCGATGTCTCTTGAACTCTTGAACTCTTGATGAGCTCTTGAACTTCTTAAATCATATCTCTGCGATCGTTTATCAGATAGTCAAACTTTCAGAACATAAAGCAATCCCAAATTGATAACTTACGGTGTTCCCCAAGGTTCGATTTTGGGACCTTTGCTCTTCCTGATTTACATTAACGGTGTAAGCACATTAGGACTAAAAGGAGACCTATCACTTTACGCGGACGATACAAGCCTCTTTTACTTCGGCCACGAAGTTGAATCACTCATTCAGGACGCGCAAAGTGATCTAAATATACTAAATAAGTGGTTTCGTTCAAACCTTCTAACAATAAATGTAGCCAAAACAAACTATATGATTTTTAGCGCAAAAAATAAAAAAATACCTGACTTTTCTCCACTAAAAATTGACGATATGGTAATAAATAAAGCAAATAGTGAAAAATACTTAGGCCTTGAATTGGATAATCAACTGACGTGGAAAGTACACTTGAAAAAAGTAAAACAGAAACTAATATCTCTCACTGGATTACTACGCGGAATAGTTCGCTGTCTACCACGAAAAGTCTGTTACTTTATTTACAATTCCTTGGCTAAACCGCACATTGACTATTTGCTGGAGATCTGGGGATCAGCTGCTAAATCTAATCTAAACACTGTCCAAATCGCACAAAACAAATTGATTAAAACACTATTCCATTATGATTTTCTAACACCTACAGTAAAAATATATAAAGATACTAAAATATTTAATATACAACAATCATATAAATATTATTCATGCTTATTGATAAGAAAAATTTTAAACAAAAAGATACACACTAACATAACTTTTACAAAAAAGAAATCAATTCAAACAAAGATGCTAAGAAGTGCTAATAATTTAATTTTACGCCCACCTAGAACTAACTACGGGAAAAGAAATATCACTTACGAGAGCGCACAACTATATAATAAACTGCCTACAGTCATCAAAGAAGCTAAAAGCATGCTGATTTTTAAAAGGCAATTAAAAAACATCTTACAAAACAACAAAATATAGTACTTGCCTATTCTAATCGTCTGATAAATATTTACAAATTAAAAACTACGAAAAAAAAAAAAAAAAAAAAAGTTAAGACCTATAACAAATAATATGTATATAAAAATAATATATATAAAATTACGTAAATGTTACTTCCATATTGTACCTACTTATAAATAGATTATTAACTAAAGTCTACTCTCTGACCCTATTTACTCATACAAACATGTACAAAAATAAAATAAATAAATATATAAAAACAAATACAAGTGACTCCTATAAACAAAATAAAACCAAATCATAAACAGAACATCTTTATTAATACTAGTAAATTGCAACATTCAATTCATATTACAATGCTATTTTGGCCACATCTAGTTAAACATCTGTAAATCGTGTAGTTGTTTTCGCTCGGCGCTCGCGCACTTTTTGCATAGTGACCGATCCTGTCACAATGGTACGCTCTCCTACCCTCATGCGTAGTTGATTCTATTGGACTGTGTAATAATTAGTTTTGTGCATTACAAATCGCTTGACACGCTCGGTGAAGATAAATTTATCACTACGTATTTATACTTTGTTTTTAATGTATTTCTCATTTAAGTGAATTTATGTAATTCTTATGAGAATAAATGTCTTTGAACCTATGTCAACTCATGGTAGCGCTACTGACCCGAATTAGTATGTTTTTTTTGTGCGAATTTCCAGAAGCCATAGAACAAATGTTGTTCACAATGGGTGGTAGAACACGTAAATAAAGGGACGTGAA
>CM026286.1:11698944-11803865 GCA_014851415.1 Cnaphalocrocis medinalis
ATTCCCGCACCAACATTAATGTTTGTTGATGAAACATATATTTATGTTGGGTCTGTATGCGCCAGAGTTCTACAGCGATTATATAAGGGTTGAATATAGGGTGTGTTTTAAGAAATTGTAATTCCATTTACATATCAATACAAATTAAAATTGATGACTTCCAGGTCTGCCCGGCTTCAGCTTGCACGACGAGTTCTTCAAGTATCGTGATGACAATGGGGACGGAACATTAAAGCGGTAGGTACGTCGTTCATTTGCTTTCCAAGATTGCTTGTACCTGTATAACATACGGATAGGCCACCTAGAACTTTATAAATATGGTTGGTTAGATAGTGACTGAAGAAAATAAGTAGATACAGGATACAGGAGAGTGTTCTGTTAACATCTCATAAGTGGGTTTATAAAATTCTAATACTTACTTATTTAATTCTGACCTAAGCAACACGGATATTAGATAATACTGAAATAAATAAATTGCGATATGGATGAAATATAGAAACCAGAAATAACGAGGGTACCACAAACACCCAGACCAAAGAAATGTCTTTTTTATCAACAAGTATTATTTTGTTGGAGCGGAAGTCTCAGGCCAGGTTGCCTCAAATGACCACCCCGTGGCGCCACGATCGCGCCGCGCTGTTCGCGCGCCTGCTAGCTTACCTACACTATTGTTTTCGTAAGCGTATAAGAATTCAATCATAATTCATTTAAGACAGATTGACACTGTATTTTATGTTAAATCGTGACTAAATGTTGTATTAAACAGCTGGAATTATTTATTTAACATCCTGCAAAGCGCCCTGGGAAGATATTTGGGTAGAAACCCTCATCCAACCGAGGAGACAAGCAAGCGAGCAGGTGTGCGAATAGCGCGATGCGATCGTAGCGCCGTGGCGTCTTTCCAATCTATACAAGGCCAGAACGCATCCATAGGAAACTGGTCGTGTATATATATTGTAATAATGTTTTTAAATGTGCGATTACAAAGTATACAAGAATTTTGCGTACTGCTCGTGTAAAGTTTGTAACGTGATTACGTGCGTCCTGGTTCCAAACTATACTACATCATTTACGCCTTACAAGAGTTTAAAAGATCTTAATATTTATTATGAGCCCAAGTGTCCCACTGAAGGGCAAGGGTCTCCCAACGCTTTATACAAGGCGTAAAAAAAATAGCGATAATACTTAAGGGTGCAAACATACCGTTCACTGCCAAAATATGAGTAGATATAGGAGAATGTATGAAACAGCTGTTTTTTTTTTGTAGTCTTACAATGATGATAATTTTTTTACACGTTGTAGAAATGATAAATGAGCTTAATTAGTGTAAGGTTAAATAAATAGACTAGTTAATAGCTTATTATTGTCTCTGCATTGTAAAAACGTTGTGTCTGTACATTGAAGATATTTATCTCAAAATAACTTAGGATGACTAAAAAACAGTAACAGAACATGAATCAATGATTTTTAAAATTTTTGTCTGTCTGTTTGTCTGTTTGTTCGCGCTAATCTCGGAAACTACTCAACCAATTCGAATAAAACTTTTTTGATTGTATAGCTGTAATATCAGGGCAACTTATAGGATATATTTTATTTTGAAGACCAGGCTACTTGATGTAGAACCACAACAGCCCAGCTAAACTATAAGAGGTAGGTCAATGGCACCTTGACAAAAGTTGTTTAGATTGATGAGCATTATTTGATGACATGAACTAAATCAAAGATCATGGAACACCTGGTGTGGAACTCTAAGAGCCCAGCTACACCATAACAAATATGGGATGAAATAGAATGCAAAATTGTTAAATGTGATGAGCATTTTTGGATGAGATCCGATAAAGAAGGATATTTCGAACTTAAAGGGGGTTCCATGTTTGGTAATGGGACTACGTGATTCCTTGGTCCTATCTACTTCTACTATTTAAATAATCATCTTCAAGAGTCATAACAAAATAGTTATTTAAAACGTGAAAAATGGTGTCGGAAAATTTTAAATTGATCATCAAGTGCAAGTTGGGAGAATATAATGAAGATTATTCTGGATTTTGTAAGGCATTAATTGAAAGATTTTCTACTTTTTACCCGACTACGGCAAAGCAAAAGGAGGGTTATGATTTTGACAGGCTATGTATGTATGTATGTATGTATGTATGTTCATCTGTTTCCACGTAACTTCCAAACTACTTATCAGAATTCGACAAATGACATATCATTTTAAGCGTCTTAATTGTCCGCTGGTTATAGGCTATATGAAGTTTCACGAAATCTAATGTGGCGCCCTCTAGCGGACAAAACATACAGAGTAAAAAAATAAAGTTATGATAAATATGCCGTGTTTGGTATCATTTGAAAGCGCTTGACTTGTACATTTTGAATATATATACATTATTAGCACTTGGACACCAAAATAGTACAAATAAAAAAAAAGTAAAAAAACTAAAACCCAACTACGACAAAAAACGACGCTGAAAAAGTATAAAACAAGCCTTCGTTGTCAATTTACAATAATGTCATACAATACTATTCTGAAGTATGCAATATTCACTATGTAGAGATAATTTTCATGTTTGGAAAGGCGTAGTCACACGTTCATATACCTACCTACGGTAGCACTTTGACAACGTGTGACTGCGGATTTCCAAACATGAAAATTATCTCTACATAGTGAATATTGCATACTTCAGAATAGTATTGTATGACATTATTGTAAATTGACAACGAAGGCTTGTTTTATACTTTTTCAGCGTCGTTTTTTGTCGTAGTTGGGTTTTAGTTTTTACAAATACGAATTGGAACTGCTCGCGTATAGATTGGAATCTAAACATTTGCGCGCTTACTACAAATTATACACGATTAGTCCGTATGCGTTCTGGCACTGTATATTTTGGAACAAGCTAGTTAAGTTTTGTGTGCCTTGTACAGAATGGAAAGACGCATCGCCGTGGAGTGGCCGTTTGAGGCAACCTGGCCTGAGGGGCTTACTATGCGCGCTACACCACCTAATTTATTTGCTTCCCGCGCCGATGCAACGTAGCCAAAGGAGTTGTTCCATGGAATTCATTGTATTTTTCTTGTGACAACTCATTTGTTTAAGTACTACGTTACTCGTGTTGATATTACCGTACACCTACCTACCGAGAATCTCACTGAGTATGTGTACGTCTTAGATGTAACTGATATGACGCTGACTGTACCTTACCTTATCCAAATTCATTCATATGCGGCAGCACAGTTAAATTATACCTATGCCTAATACTTATCCTCTATGGCACAGTGCTGTTTCCATCGTTTGAGATAGAAATCTTTCGTCGTAGGCCCATGACAGCAGACACAGTGGAAAATCCTAAGGAAAATCAATTGCTTTATGCCTTTTGAAGGCTTTTGGGTCTTATGACGCTATTTCCAGAAGTAGATATTTGTCAAAATATTGTTGCACATTGAGTTCGAAATCGATTGAGGAAATTTGACAGTTTTGTAAAGCTTGATGTGTCCGCCACTGTACCTTTGATTTATTAATCTAAAGTAATAATAATTGTTAAATGTATATTTGTTGTTTTGGAGTTGTGTATTCTATCGATTTATGCTCTGGTTATCGCAGTAAAATTATTAAAAAAGTACTTAATTACGGCTTGTTTTATTCTCTATCTACTTGTATTTTTAAGGAATATATAGCATACGTTTATTACATTTATTTATTTATTTACATTACTATAAGATACATAGTTGTATCTACTTAATAATAGTATAATGATAATCTGGATAAAGAGGACTATACCGAGGTATAGCTGGCGGCACGAAAGTATAGCGATGACCGTTATTTTGCGCACTTGTAAAAAATAAGACTTTCTATCAAAATTGGTTTCTGCGCACTCCAGGTCATAACTACACTTTCTTGCCTCGGACTATATCTTCCCTCTATAATATAGAGGGATGATATATCTAGTCAGAATAATATAGAGTGTATATTATTCTGTGGTATCACGCGGCGGCAGATAGGTATGGGTCGTTCGTAAGTGTGACAGTTCGGGTTGCACTTTTCTTCAGAGAATAAATCTAAGTACAGTTCCACGAAGTGTGAGCTTTACTACCTACTTTGTGAGAGAATGTGCAACCTCTTCACAAACAATCCTGTCCGGTGTGTCCGATGTCCGACCCGGGAAGGTCGAGTCAATTATGGTCATACCTTGCATAGTAAAACTAAGTAGGTAGGTAGTATACCTAATTCCAATTACTATGTAATAGCAATTGACAACAACAAGTAGGTAAATTTTGGTCATTTTCATAATTGAAGTAAATTAGAGTTAAAAACATTCACGTGTTTTTTTAATTATTCTAAATCCAGCTCATTCTTAAACGTCGAAAACCATTTGGCCGTCCAAGGTTTATTTAGCATTACGGCTAGCTGTTATAAAAAAACAGGGCTTTTTGAAATGCGACTAGAAATTGAGTATAATGAATTACATTATGGATACTTGCAGACCCCATTTTAAAAAACTAGAAATATTAACAGTAACTTCCCTATATATATTAGAAATATGTAAATTTGTAAAAAATAACCCAGATATTTTTGACGCTTCCTTGTATAATAGTCTGCATACACCCCGAATTCATAATAAGAATAAATATAAGCTCCCAAGTAGTCGAATGGCTATGTTTCTTGCTAGCCCTTACTATAGTGCCATTAAAATATTTAATAATTTACCAACCGAATTAAGAATGGAAAAAAATGCAAAAATATTCTTAAAAAATACTAAAAATAATGCTAATAGAAAAATGTTATTATAATTAAGGGAATATTTCAATAATGATTAAGTTATAAGTATGAATAGTTATGATGCCTTCCAAGCCGATTTCGGCTACGGCGACCACTTTTTTATACATTAGGTACCTATATTGAGGATCTAGGGTATTCTTGCCCTCTGGTGTGCCTTATAATGACTGGCGTAGCCAATCTTAGCACTAAATGTGCGCCCACAGAGGGGACACGTTAGGATACCATCATTGTAGCAGTAGGGAATGGCAGCAGATGGGCGCGCCTTGAGGTCATCTCTTTTTTTGTCGAGATTGGACCTCCTCTCTATTTCAAATTCTTGCACCTTTTGGTGTACGAGGTGCCTCCACTCCGGTCGTTGTGCTGCCCGATTCTCCCATTGAGCTGGCTCTATACAGCATCTTTTTAAATGTCTTTTCAGAACATCCTAGTATCTTAGATACTGGCCACCGCGTTTCCGCTTGCCGTACTGGAGTTCTGAAAAGAAGATGCGCTTCACCATTCGCTCTTCTGGCATTCGCGAGACATGTCCACTCCATCGAAGTTGTCGTCGCATAAGGTATGACTCGATACCACCGACGTTGGCTCTGCGCAGCACTTCAGTATTCCGCACACGATCGGACCAACGGATCCTCATAATGCTACGCAGGCACCTCAGGTGGAATCTGTCCATCGTGCGAATGTGGCGACGGTACAGTGTCCACGTCTCCGCAGAATATAACAAATTGGGCAGCACAATAGCCATGTACACGGATATTTTTGTCGCCAGCTTAAGGTTATGTGAACCGAAGACTTTCGAGCTGAGCTTGCCGAATGCTGCAGCTGCAGCACTGATTCTGCTATTGACTTCTGAGTCAACGTCACATTTTGGTGTTATGGTGCTTCCTAAGTACCGGAATCGGTCGACCTGCTTTAGCGTATCTTCACCGAGTTTTATGGCCAGTGTCTCATGACCATCATCTGAAGACATGACTTCCGTCTTTTTGACACTGATCTTCAGGCCGAACGTACAGCAAGACTCGTGGAACTCAGAAACCAGCTGTTGCAGGCCACCTGGAGAATCCGCTACGAAGCACAAATCATCTGCATACATTATTTCAGTAATTAATGCATGTGATACCTTAGTACGGGACTTAAACCTGGCTAAATTGAAAAGACTGCCATTTGTACGAAATTGGATTCGGACGCCCTCGGAAGAACCTTGTATGACCTCACGGACCACTACTGCGAAGTACAATGCGAACAAAGTCGGTGCCAGAACACAACCTTGCTTTACCCCACAAGTCACGGGGAAAAAGCTGGACTGATCGCCATCGACAGCGACACAGCATTCCATACCGTCGTGCAGAAGCCGCAGAAGGTTCACAAGCTTTTCCGTACATCCAAGCATTCCGAGTACAATCCACAGGGCTTCTCGAGGCACGCTGTCAAAGGCCTTCTCAAGATCAACGAAGCAGAGATACAACTGACGACCTTGTTCTCTACTTTTTTCTTGAAGTTGACGAACCGAGAAGATGGCTTCACATGTGCCTCGATTTGGCCGGAAGCCAAACTGGGTTTCAGGCAGAATCTCTTCTGAAAGTTTCATTAGGCGGTTTAAAAGAACCCTGGCGAAGACTTTTCCAGGAGCTGATAAAAGTGAAATACCTCGGTAAGAGTTACAGTCGGACCGGTCTCCTTTGTTCTTGTACAAAGCCCTGATGCAGGAATCTCGGAAACATTTTGGTAAACGTTCCTCATCCCACATACGAACAAAATGTTCCCATATGCACGTGTGTAACTGCTCACCTCCATATTTCAAAAGCTCACCTGGTATTAAGTCTAGACCAACCGCACGCTTATTTTGCTTAGTGATGTGCCGAGTCGGCTATTTTTGGTATTCGAGTATTTTAGTACTCGTTAAAAAAGTATTCGAAATAGTACTCGAGTCCGGAGACTCGGATAGGTACTCGAGTACTATCACAAGTATTCGAATACTTTCTTGACTCGAGTACTTTTTAAATCTGACTTTGTATTATGTTTTTGATGGCTAAACATATAAAACAAAGTGTCAGAATCATAACTGCAGACCTCTTGGGTACTTACCTACATCATCAGTCCAGTAACTGATAATTTATTGTAATATAGGTTTATTTACTTGATTTTTGTTTTATTTATTCCACAATAGTACAAGAGCCCATTATTAAAATAATACGTATATCTTGATGGACTTTACAGTAACCAAGACAGTTGCACTTATGATCGTGAAACCTTGTAAATAATTAATAGAAAAATATGCAGGTAAATAATAACGGTTTAATATGATCAAATCAGTCATTTATTAATATTATAATCATTTTTTCAAACCTTCACTCTTAATACTTAATAGTGTGGTGACATATAAATTCGACCGTAAGTGTGAAAGTATAAGGCTGCTATTAAAGAACAGCGACTGAGTATTTGAGTACCGTAAGTACTCGAATACTATACTCGAGTACTGAGTATCTGAGTACTGTATTTTGGGTACTCGAGTACCTGAATACCAGCTTGGTATTCGAGTCAGTACTCGAGTCAGCCTGACTCGGCACATCTCTAATTTTGCTGTTGTTTTATGGCTGTTATTACCTCACTACGCGTCAAAGGTTCATCTAGTTCAGATCTGACAGGGAGCTGTGATAATGAGTGAACGTGCTGTAGATCAGCTGATCGATCTACGTTTAGCAGAGTATTAAAATGTTCTGCCCATCGTCTAAGTACATCCTCCCTACTCTTTACTAAACCGTCACCATCGGTCGTCTTCAGTGGCACCTTGGCATGGGAAACACTACCAAAAATCTTGCGAATTTCACCATAAAACTCCCCGAGCCGATTGGTATCTGCGAGCAGCTGCATGTAGCGAGCTTTTTCCTGCCACCATCTGTCCTTTGTGTCTCGGGTTAATTTACGGAGATTAAGTCCGCTTTCTTTTATTACGGCTGAATTGGCAGTGTGTTTTCCGGCGCTACTCCTAAGAAGTCTTCGGTGGCTGTCAATTGCTTCTGTTAATACTCTATCATTCTCATCAAACCAGTCTTCGTTCTTACGAGTTTTTAGACCCAAAGTTACTGTGGCAGCATCTAAAATATGAGAGGACAAAGTACTCCAGCTAGCTTCCACGTCGACATTTTCCGCAACCGAAGGTAACAGTAGGGAATGTAACTTTTCAACATACTGTTGTCTCGTTTGGAGATTATCCAGCTTTTCGGTATCCAAGCATATGGTTTTGGTTTTACTTGACCTACGAGTAAGGCGTAGACGGATGCGTAGTTTGGTGACCACAAGCCTGTGGTCAGTCCAGCAGTGTGCACCGCGCATTACACGGGTGATTTGGACCTGAGATATGTCTCTTTGCCGCACGATTGCATAGTCAAGTAAATGCCAGTGCCTAGATCTTGGATGCATCCACGTAGTTTTATATTTGGCAGGGAGCCTGAACATGGTATTGGTAATTGCCAGGCTAAATCGTGCACAAAGGCTCAGTAACAATTGACCGTTAGCATTCATATTGCCGACTCCGTGTCTGCCCAAAACCTTAGGCCAGGCTTCGCAGTCCCGTCCTACTCTGGCGTTAAAGTCACCCATTAACAGGATCTGTTCACTTTGACGTATGCTTTCGAGGCATTTTGTCAACTCCTCATAGAACTGGTCTTTAATGTCCTCAGACTTGTCTAGCGTTGGTGCATAGACGCTGATGATATTAACGTACGTATTCCCGTCCAGGTGAAGGCGCAAAGTTGAAACGCGGTCTGATATGTGCGCGGGGTATTCCTGTAATTGCGACACAAGTTGGTTCCTGATCGCAAACCCCACGCCAGATCGTCTAGATTCAGATGATGCAGTACCCTTCCAAAAGAAAGTGTAACCACCACCATTTTCTACAAGCTCTCCTTCGTCTGCTAGATGTGTTTCACTGAGAGCAGCCACATCAATGTTATAGCGACGGAGTTCCCGAGCTACGATGGCAGTTTTGCGCTCTGGGCAGGCGTTGGCATCGCGATCAAGAAGCGTTCGCACGTTCCAAGCACCGAATGTCATATCTTTAGATTTTTTTACTTGTTTGTTATTATTGCGTCGACCACGAATTAAAGAGATGCGGAGGCAGCCGCGGTTACTACCTTCCACTTGGTTTGGGGTGAACATTTGTTTAGGGCACCTTTTCTAGCCCCCTCCCAGGCTGAGCCGGGAAAGCAGTGCCCCCCTAAATAGGGCTGCTTTGTCACTCCAGGTGCTGCCGAATCCACTCTGTCCCCCCGATGCAGAGCGTAAGCGACCACGATGTTCTTACCACATCCCTGGAGCCGCCTGCGTGCAGATTTCAGACAAAGCCCGGTTTGCATCAGACCGAGCCTCTCTACTTCAACCTATCGCCACAGGACTTTGCCAGTCGATGTCCATATTCGAAAGCGGTCAAGTGCGCAGGATATATTTAGGTGCACAAACGTACGCGCAAACGTAGGTGCACACACACGTCCTCCCCCTCCTAGACCCAGTGGAACGGAAACCGATACGACCGGAGAAGAGTTTGGATGTTTCCACGATGTTTGGATGTTGTGGACTTGGTGAGCATGGCACAAGAGAGTTTGTAGGTGCCACGTTCACACTCCCTTAGTCGCCTTGTACGACACCCATGGGATGATATGGGGTGGTGCTATTCTACTCTGCCGGCACCACATTATAGGTAATATAGGTATAATAAATAAGATTAAAATTAATATGTGATACTATCATAATATAAGAAATAGTACATAGGTATAGAATATAGATAAGAATAATAAAAAACTATTATCTAATAATAAGAAATTAATATAAAATTATTAAAATACATAATGCACTTTTAGTCCATTTCACGTTCATAAATGCTACGCCCAAAAGGGTAACATGATGTACCGAAAAATTATTGTAACACCTTATTAATTCTACATTCATGAAAGCAATAAATACTTTGACTTTGACTTTATAAAGATCAAAATATATTTAAAAAAAAATTAAGTACATTCGTTTTTTAGAAATTTAGTGGATCAAACAATATTTCCTCAATTTAAGTAGTAGGACGTTGCGGCTAAAACGTGGATCGCTTTATTGAGGAACATATGACAATTTGCGGCTAATCGTTGATCCGCCGCATAAGCATAACGTTCCGTTCGTTAGTGGTTTGAGCGCCGGTTGAGACGCAAGGGTCGCGTGTTCGTTTCCCGCATCACAGTCCCGCAGACAAATGTTTGTTGATGAAACAGAATATTTGTCTTGGGTCTGGGTGTTTGTAGTTCCTTCGTTGTTTCTGGTTTCCATAGTACAAGGGAAAACCTTAGTTTGGGACCAGGATAATGTATGTGATGTTGTCTCAATTTATTATTATAACAAAACGGTCCTGTTTTTGATAACCTAGGTAGCGATTACGCTATAACGCATATTAATTCGTTTTATACTATCCGGCTGCGACATTATTTTATGTAGGTACTTACATTGTGTATGTAGGAAAGCAGTGAAGTTTGTATGTACGTATATAGATATAAATAAGTACTCGATATTACTCTGACTTTAATTTTATTAAAATTATTTAACTTACAAAATAATTACCATAAATTACAACCTAATAAAATATCACAAGATTATTATGAATAGATTAAATAAAAAAGAGAGATGCTAAGTCTTTGGATAAGCTTGATTTTAATAAGTAGCAGTAGCCTCGTCAGCAAAAGTAAGGCACAAATCGTAAAAACGAAGCATAAAATATAGTCCGAGGCAAGAAAGTGTAGTTATGACCTTGAATGCGCAGAAACCAATGGGGTATGGGAAAAAAACCAAACATGTCCTAAATCGAAAACCATTTCGAGGCATTTGTCTTTCATATCATATTTTATTAATTTAAAAGCATAAGATCAATGATATTTTCAATAAAATCGCGTTTGACCTTCATCTGACCCAAGGTCAGCAGAATTTTCAGTCATACTACACTAACAAGATAAAATAAATGCTACATTAGGCGACATCTACTGTGATTGACACTTAGTCTATCGGAAGAACCAACAGTTGGCGCTAGTTGTAATACAATAAAACCTTACCAACCAGTTGACATTTATTTGAAAGGTGATATAAAATTGATTAGAGATACCTCTCTGTTTTTTGTTTTGCCGGAATGTTGTCAGACAGTGATGTAAAATTCCCCCGATTAAAAGGGATTTTGCCCACAAGTAACATTTTACATATAATTTATTTGCCACGATTTGGGGAAAAAAGCACGTGGTAACACTATTAATATGGTGTAGCGCACTTGTGACGTCACAAATACGCTTGAATATAAAATCTTTAAAAATTAATTAAAACATAACTACTGTCTTGATTACAAAAATATTCAAATTGATTACTTGAAATAGTAAAAGGTATTGAAATAAAATATAAAAAAGATACCTAAAAATTAGTTCCCATACCCCATTTTGATAGAAAGTCTTCTTTTTTACAAGTGCGCAAAATACTGGTCATCGCTATACTTTCGTGCCTCCAGCTATACCTACACACACACCTTGCATCCAACGTAACGCCACCTTACCCCGTCTATCTGTACTGACGGCCTCCATGGCGCAGTGGCTAAATGTTAGCCCGAAGCGCGAAAGGTCCTGGGTTCGATCCCCAGTCACTACATTTTCTAAATTTTCTTGGTTCTGGATGTTCTGGGTTGACGCCCCCAGTTAATTATCGTCACCTGGTACTCATAGTACAAGGGTTGCCCTAGTTTGAGACCAGGATGATTGGTGTGATTGTCTGGCGCATTTATTTATTGTTTACCCAGGGCGGAAAAATCAAATTATGAGATTCTTTCGAACAATTCAAGTAACTGTCACAGCATCTTATTTTCTACAATCTGCATGCTAGAATTACAAACAATGCAAAACTAGATGTTCGGATAGAGCTTCAAAAATAGTAAGTAGGTAATCTGACGGACTCTAAACTTCGCCTTTACTTACTTCCTTATTTTCTTACATTTTCAACGTTTTATCAGTCTCCCTAATGCCTAAAGCAGCGGAAGCTATATACTTACTTAATAAAATATCAAAAAAAAACGCAGTCGTTACTTGTAATCAAAATCAAATAACATCAATTTATTGTTTCATTCATTCAACGCAAATTGTTCTCGTAGACGAGTTTAAAAAAAAACATTTGTACTAACTATGTGATGCTAACACTTTTTCATACAAATCGAACAGCGGACCGAGTCAATTTGTAAGAAGAGACAATTCTTCTTTGTGATTTTAGTGCTGCCCATATTGAAATAGTAAAAGATGTTCAGTTTTATGGGTTGAGCTGACCTGAGAAGTTTTGCGCTATTTCGATAACACTAATTTGTAGGTATAAGCTTCCTTTACCCTTAATATGACAAAAATCAACCAACAATTTCATTAGTTTTCGCTTTTATGCCATAATAGATTAGGTTCAAAATCAGATGATAAAAGATTTGTCCTCAGCCTTAAATTTTGTAATGGCTTCTTCCTATACCTAAGGCACAATGTCCACGACGCCTAATTTAGCGAATGCGTGACAAATGCATGACGATCGCAAGACGCGTTGTTGCACCTTACTGGTTCTACGCAAGACGCAAACATTTAGGTTGCAATCGTCAACTGACAAGATCGTGCGTATGCCGTGCGGTTACATGGACGGAGGGCCTAATTCTACACAATATCTGCATCGTTGGGTATTGTACTGGGATTGTAAACACCGTTGGATTCTATCTTTATCTCGCCATTGATGAACTGGTGTAGCTGGTTCTCGTAAACGTTCGGCCCAGATGCTTCTAGCTTCTTCAGTAGACTTGATACTAGTATCAGCAGGTACAGTTGGAATACTGAAATAAAATGAGTTGAATATGTTAGCTAATTAAGTAGGTACCTACTAACTTTATGTTTAGTTAAGACCTATCACTGGCAGTGATGGGACAACTCACTTTTTCACGAGAATTTCAAGATTATTTGCTCGTCACTGCTCCAAAGAATATTTTTTCGCTTTGTAGAGTTTAGTCAGTACTTATTATCATCACAAAAATATTGGTTAGGTTAAGTTAGAACAGTGCCTGGCAAAATCTTGAAATACTCGGACGAGTTGTCCCACAACCCGTAACATGATATCGCAACTACTAGAACTAGAGAAGATTGTATTTCATATTGAAATATTATATGCGTTTTGCTTGTTTCGTATTGGCGGGTTGGAGAGGGCAGATATTCTGAAGATGTACCTAAAGGAATGTTCTATACTATTTTATACCTCTGAACCAGAGGATGGAAATAGGTAGGTACCTACCTACGTGTCATTATTTTGTTGTATACAAAGCAGTTCAGTGAATGTGAATCTGCTGGTTCTGGACGAAGGGTTGTAGTTTCGAATCCAAGCACGCACCTCTGTATTTTTAGATCTACTAAGTATTTGCATTCCTACCACAAGCTCGGTACTGAGCAAAAACATCGTTAAAGCAAGCAGGTTTCTGCAGTTTCAAGTTCCTAATACCTTTCTCAAACCGTGGATATCTGCAATTCTTCAGATAATAATTGTGTACAAAGATCGAGCTGGTCTGGTTCCCCTGTCTAAGGGTTAGGGTTGCAGAGGTCCGATAGCAGGTGCTAACATCTTTTGGATATATGTATCGTTGATCTATGTATTGTTAAATCCATTGGTCCTGCGCTTACCCTCTTGTCGGTTGTGCCTGGTGTCTCATAAAAATAAGATGATGAAATGTAGAGCACTTGTGTTTACATAATTATGTGCAATTTAAAATGTGCTGCGTCGAAAGCTGCTGGTTTAACATTAGTCACCATCGCCATATTTCGGTTTAGAGAAAGTTAGGAATTACTTATCTTTATGATTAAGATATCTATTAGATGCCCTGACATTGCTGAGCTAGCCTAAGAGAGGAGATAAATTAAGATACTTACGCAGTCCAGTGAAGCCAAACAGAAAGATCTCCAACACTAGGAACATGTAGCGCATGGTAGCCACTTCGATGATGGCCAGCAGCAAGGATGTCAGCGTTGTCGATATCGCGAAGTAGTAGTAGATTTTCACGTACTTCTTTAGTTTCTGAAATAAATAGGGCATTGCCTTTTAAAATATTTTATTTAACTTGCAATGCATGTATGTTCGGGTAGAATTTTGCAACTCAATTTTGAAACAGATTTCGTCATGCGATTGAGCTGAAATTTAGTTCGGGCCTCGGGGTCAGGTCAACGTTTGAGATGTTTTATAAGTGTTATCAGCTGTGTATAACATACTACCCGGCTAGACATATTATGCAATGCCTAGGCAATTTATAAAATACGTGGCGCCGCCACAGTTAAACCACGTTTGATTACTTAAATAAAATCAACTAAAAAAAAAACCACTCTGCCGAAAGAAGTTAAAAATATTAAGGTTAGATTAGGTTACAACTGGAGGCTCCACACCAGAGAAACAAAAGATTTTACAACAAAAATTAAGCTATAGGTTAAGCCTTTACAACAATCTCATGGCGCAAAAACGGTTTTTCTTTGACGTAAGTAGGTATTCTACAATGCCCGATTAAACAAGTTGCCATGTTACCGGCGACTCCTGAGTAAGTAAGTGCCTACCTACTTAAAATCGGGAAAAAGACATTAAAAAAAACGGCCTAGGGGGCAACTAGAGCAAAAAAACTCGAAATTCTTGCCCGACTTGCCCGCTAAGCGAAAAAAACGTACTTTATGCGCTCCGTACAAGAGCATCCCATTGAAGATGACTTCTAGGCAGTAGATGACTATGCAGATGTCTGCGGGCACGTCTGTCGTGGTGCCGTGGTAGACCAGCTCAGAGCGCCGGTGGCCGTCTGTGGCCAGCATGAAGCTGTACAGGCCGATCATGAAGCCGCTGAATATCTGGAAAATAAACGTGAAACATTCTTTATTCTCTACATGTGGACCGCCCTCACTTCGGTCCAGTAATTCTGCTGTCTACCAATAGATGGCGCTGTGTGTCGGTTGCAACGCGCTAGTGTTTCGCCTTTTCGGTTTGTATATAAGGTTTGTCGATGTCTATGGAGTTTATCTCTTTATTAATAGTATAGTATAGAAGATAGAAGATATACATAATAGAAGATAGGCAATGCGCACATCGACGGTGCTGCCAACTAGTGGCATGTATTTGGATTTTGGACCTCATTAGTCATGTTAGTCAACAAAGTGCTGACATCTATAGTTACTTACTGCTCGTGCCCTTAAGAATTACAGGTTAAGGGAAAATTAGACCGAGAATTTCAAGATGTTTTTGCTCGTCAGTGCTCTAACCTTAGTTAGTTTGAGTTTAGTCAGTAGGTACTTGTACTTGTTATAATACTGTTATGACTGTTTAAAACAAAATAATCTACACTACCTATGTATTTATCGAAATAAACTTTATTGTTACTGGAAAACAAATAAACAACGATGACTCACACTTAAACTGTCAAGATTTTTTTATAGCAATGATTGAATGCTCTAGGTACCTAAGGACACAACTAAGGTCTTAACTAGTCTAATCTAGGTAGGTAAATTGTACATAGTTTTTGCAAACAAGAACCAACCCTCATTTGGCTGAAATCAAGTAATATAATATTTAGTCGTGCGTGGAGACTGGAAGAGTCTAAAAAATAAGTATGTTTTCTACATCAAAAGTTTAACTAAGTATTTCAAAGTAACTTTTTGTGTGTTGGTTCTAATTTGCATATAAGTGTTCCAATTATGTAATGTAAACGCTCAGGAGATTCAATACCGCAGCTAATAATTAATTAATTAATGTATGTGATGTTGTCTCAATTTATTTATTTAATTTTTAATAAATATACACAATAGGTATGAACATTACGGAGGAAATTTATAACGAATCGAAAAATAAACTAATAAAGAATGGATGAGCATCCATTAGCATCAATAACGCTCGTATTTGCTGTATTGTATATGTAGGTAACATAATAAACAATACATAATCATTATTTCATCTAGGTACTTACAATATTTAAGTATGCAAACGTCAGAACGCCTCTCCTCAGCGGCAAACAGAAGCAACATCTCGTGAGCTTAGGCCAATCGCAATACATCTTGAATTCCCGATAAAATTGTCCAAATGAACCACGAATGCACCACAAAAAACGCGTCACGACTTATCCCACTTGCCTACACAGAATCAACTGCCACTTTATCTAATGGAGCCCGGTATTGTCTGCCTCGACGTAATGCTCCTTTATAAATGCCCACGAAAACTTCTTCTAGCACTATAAATGGACCTTACGCGGCGGGAGAACATACCAACTTTATTTTAAACTCTACTACACTTTATTTAAGTCACTTATCACATCGCGTTTGGCTCGGAGTGATAACTGAGATGCGGATGGACAGCCCCCGGAACGAATCCCGCCCACGTTTTGTTTTGGTTCTTGATAATGCGGGCAAATATGTTATTGTTTTGTGTCCGAGTGGATAATGATGACTTATTTATTATTGACAGAAACTGATAAAGACCATACTCGGGGTAACTTCTGAAGGTAATTAGATACAAACTTTCCTGCTTACTATTTTACTAATTCTGCTACTTATTTATATTCATGATACTTGTATGTGTAGGTAGAAAGATGCTCTTTATACTTTACTAACTATTAGCTCACTTCGTTTCGGGACTTTAGTTCCACTCTCTACCAATAGACGGCGCTGGGCGTCGATTGCATCGCGCTAGTGTTTCGCCTTTTCGATTAGTATAATAATATAAGGCCTGTCGATGTCTATAGAATTTACCTCTTTATAAATAGTATGGATATGATTTTTCAAATCTCCATGTACGTAAATGAGCCAGAAATGGCATGGCGGTCATGGCATGGAAATCGCATAACACCCGGAATGCATCTGAAAATTAGGCTGACGATGATAATTCATTTTTGCAAAAAAAAAACAAACAGCTATTTTCTGCGTCAACAAACCAAGTACAGACTGCAAAACGAGGAAAAATCATTTTATCTATTCCAAAGATAATGGCAATGATGCACAATTTCATTTTTAAGTTTAATGCAACCACTAAACAATGTGATTCATATCCAGAGTACAGCATGTCATCTCTAATGCCTAGAAGATGGTGAAGACTCAGACGAAATTGGTCTGAGAGTAGAAGTGAGTCACGGCAGTTAGCAAATTAATCTGGATTGCTGCGCCATACCTGTTGGTTTACCTTGAGGACATTTCAATCAAGTAACTTATGTTCGTTTTTGCAGAGACTGAGTTGGTTGGCGACCACCGCCGACCTATCACCACAGATCACAACCACATCTTTGGCTTTCTTTGTAATTCAAATTGTGTTCAATGTTCTTTATAAATAGGTAGGCTCTTCAACATTGTTTTGTACCTACTTCGGCTGTTCGCTAAGTGTCATAGGTAGGTAGGTACCTTATTCTCCTATTATAAGTATTTGTTATGCATAACTGTATGCGTAACTGTGGGAGAGCCACGCTTCGGCATGAATGGGCCGGCTCGACCGGAGTGATACCACTGCCTCACAGAAAACCGGCGTGAAGCAGCCCCTGTGCTGTGTTTCGCCGAGTGAGTGAGGGTACCGGTGGCCCACTCGGGGGGAAGGGGATAAAATGTTGGCAGCGCACTTGTAACTCCACTGGTGTTGCAAGTGTCCATGGGCGGCGGCAATTGCTTACCATCAGGTGATCCGCGTGCAGCTCGCCTGCTACCTATCACATAAAAAAAAATGCTTCTATTAGGTAGGTATATTTCAACTGTGCTGTGTTATGTCTTCCTCAGTACCTATAATTCCCGTTACATTCTTGCATCTATATCCTCACACTTTACATCATCATTCTTATCATCAGACTGTGAGGTCTCACTTTCTCGGTATACTCCAGGTGAAGATTCTATTTCATTCTAAAGTTAAAGAATACAACAGAGGCACTGATTGTATTCGGGGAATATATCAGTAGCTAACCCATGGGTATTCTATCATGTCTGTAACAGAACTTGAATATGATGTTTATTAATTTTTTTTTTGTGTCTGTAGGTCTGTTTGTTCGCGCTAATCTCTAAAACTATTAAACTGAATTGAATGTTTTTTATACTATACATATGACTCTACCTCATTTCAGGTCTGTGAGGCCTGGGCATCTAGTAGGGTATAACATTTTGAAAAATAATCATATAAGTAGTTAGTGTCAAATCAAACTCGACGTGATCGGAGCTGCGGGCGTCCATTAGTTTATTTAAACAGGGTGAATCTGTGAAGTTTTACATTCCTTTAACCACTTCTCCAACAAACTACTATTCTAATTAACATTTTGTTCTACGACTTTTAAAAATTCGTCGATAATGTTTTCGACTCCCCATAGATTTTTTTTCCCATGAAACGAATGTTGTTCCATGATTGGCAGACTAAATTGATAAAAATGTACACAGATACAACCTGTATAAGTAGGTATTATTATTTAGCCATGTAAACACCGGATAAAATTGATTATAAGCTTTAAAAAACAAAAACGCGGTCAGCGTAAAAAATATTTTGAAATTATCTTTGGGCAAACACAATGACATAACCATTATCTTATTGGTCTGTGGACACAACCGTTTGTCAGTGGGTTATCCAATATCTCTCGTATCCAAAATAAAGTTAATTTATTTTATTGTATGCTTACTACGTGATGCGATAGATATTGTCAAACAAATAAATAAACTTGTTAGCGGTGACAGTTCTCGTGATATGATACCTAATCATTGTTATTTACCCCAAAATTAAGCTTAATGTGTTTGTTATTGCAATGCTTATCGTTATTCTTGAGAAAAGCATGTTATCTTAGCAAAATAATGCAATCTATTTTATTGAACACGTCGTAAATTAAAAATATGTGTAGTATAAAGTTTATAGTTGCCATTCCTACTGTGGATACGTGTTTGCATTGTATAAGTTTGCGGACTGGTTCTATCCTAATACTCATTTGGACGATGGTAAGTGTTTTAAATGTATGAAGCAGAAGAAAGTGAATAAGTATGTACAGACAGCCACACATCAGGTTACCTCAACCTGTCAAATTTCCTCAATCGCTATTCAACCTAATATCTTTAACAGTAAGATGAAAATCAATTGAAGAAATTGACAGTTTTGTGGCTGAACATAGTACTATGTACAAGTACTCGTAGATACAGGGGCGGCTTTGCCCAGGGGCGGAGCCCGGGTGCAATCATGACCTAGCACACAATAGGTATATTGTGTATGAGAGTTGTGGATAGTGAAGAAAGCGGGGCCGGAGTATGTTCCAAGCATGCTCGGTTCCTTGCGAGCATAAATAATATTGCGAGCGGCTCTCGGCGCCCCAACACCCGGCGTCCTGTAAAGCAGGGTACACATCTAGCCGTGTGGCATTAATTTTGTCAGATACTCTATCAAGTGAGTACATATGCTAGACCCCATGCTTACTGCTCGCGCGTGGTTCGCGGGGAGATCGCATCGCCCGCCGAGTGGCGGCATCACTGTGAGCACAAAGGAACGAACACTGCGGGTCTGGGAGCTCGCAAATAGATACACGATGACTGCGGACGAGCCGTACTCACTAGAAGGTTGGATACGTTAATGCTTCATTACGTACTTAAGGTCCCTTTTTATCCCTGGTGAATGCCGCCGGCCCAGAGTGCAATGGGCCGACGTCGCGCGTCGTTTCTATATTATAAGGGCAAGAGCCGCCAATGAGTAAGTAGATAGTTATCTACATAAATGGATCGGTTACTTAACTACACTACAGTCATAGTGGTAAATTTGAAGATCATACCTATTGATAATATGGTTTTATCTCTGCGCACCTACACACGCTGATAAAGATTTCATTGAAACACCGTACTAAATAATACCAGGAACTGATACCTACGGAAAATATTGTTTCCTGACATACTATAACAATATTTTCCTTTTCCATGAGTCGAAAAATTAACATAATATAGGTAGTAAATTGAAATGAATCTCACATAATGACCTGACGCCGTACTGGGTTATAGCGTTATACTAGCATTACACTACCCAGAAACTGAACAAACATGAGTGTTCAGCACACGAATGTTTGTCTAGTGTAGAATCGAACTCACAACCTTTGGCGTATAAACTTGTTTTATGTAATGATGGCAGACGAGCAGACGGTAAGCGATAACGCCGCCCATAGACACCTGCAACACCACGAGTCACGAGTGCGCAGCTAACCTTTAACCTACACGACGAGCAAGACGCTACCCCCTCTGGATGGGCTGGGGGGGATGGTTAGGCCAGCCGAGAGTGAGCAGCTGTCCCTAACGACCACTGGAGGTGACCGGTGCAATGCCGGAGCTTGTCCAGATGACAAGCTCTAAAGCGTTTAATTTGCGCGTTTTACACGCGTCGTGAAGTTCATTGCTGTATGCGCTCTGTGTCTGTTTACAGAGATTCTTATTAAAGAGCAATGAACAACAATCAGCGTGCTGTCAGTCAAGCTGCTGCTTCACTTAATATGAGATTGTCACCTTTTTTTTCAGTTACGCGCCATGGGATGCTTAGCGTTCTTCGTTTGGGCCACGATACATGTGCTGGTGTTGAGGCTGGCCGTATTCGGCGTCAGTATTGACGAAAGTGCTGTCATACTTGCCTACCTCTTCTTCATAGGCATGATATTGGCTGAGAATTCCCTGTTCATAGGCACGATTTCTTTTGCGGGCGGCTTGGTGAAAGTAATTTTTCTTTATTACCTATCTACTCATTAATCGTAACATTAATAGTTTTTAAACATTTTATAATTAAGCCCATAGGTAACTAAAATATTAAAGGTATGTACCTACATTTTAATATTTGACGTAAGTAGCTGATTCTGCATTAGATAAGTTAAGCACTTGTGTTTGTTGTGAACAGACATCAAAGAAAACTGGTAAATACATTCACCAGTCGTTGGTAAGTCAATATAAAAGTTCTGTAAAAAATGAAAACTAAGTAGGTACCTAAGTAATGTAGGCGCACCAACACAAATGATTGTTGATGAAACAGATATTTGTGCTGGGTCTGGGCGTTTGTGGTTCGTTGTTACTGGTTTCCTTAAAGAGAAAACCTTAGTTTGGGACCATGTGATGTTGTCTCAGTCAATGATTTTTATTTAAATGTTGGTGCCACACATCATCACAGGGATTAAAGGATTCCACTCCCGCCGAGTTTTTTGATGGTGATAAAAATATCAGTCTTCCTTATCTGGCGTGCATCCAGATAAATTTGCGACCTTAATAACTATATGGGTGTGCAGTTGCGCTTATCAGAAACAGTCAATGCTAGTGTTGCCGGCTGACTAACTCGCTTTCTCCCCATGTTCGTCGGTATACCTACCCCAAAAATGCAGGTTTACTTTAGACAAATCCCTTGAAATAAAAATCCTGGCGTGCACCTTCTTCCCCCCTTGGATGAAATTCATGAACTCTTGTGATGAAATTAAATAATGACGAATTTATGTAGACCCGAAGTGAGCATTGGCCTCTGATAAAAAAAAAACTTTTTTTTTCACCTTTACAGACATGTTCTGCTCCGATTGCGGCCTACCTGATCGTTCGCTTCTTCTCCTGGATGTTAGAAATGACGTTCCTGATTTTACTCTGTGTTTTTGTTAAATTACTTCTCGAGGTCTATTTGGGAATATTATTCTTCGTAGGTAAGATCTTGAGGTAGATATATTTATTTAATTACCTATTTACTATTCGGCTGCCTGTCCATCGAAGCGGAGCGGGACGGAGCGGAGAGAAATCCACCAAATAGTAGAAGTTTGTTTGTCGAGTAGCGGAGTTTTTATGCCATTCTATTGGCTGATTGCACTCCACATCGCCCCGCTCCGCTTCAATGGACAAGCAGCCTTACTAGACTTACCTAGGTACCTATATCTATACCTATTGTATACCATTTATAATGGGATAATTTATATGCAACCCGAAAAAGATTAGTCATAGATCTCATAGCTACATTCCCAAGGGAAGTGAGATAAAATTATCTCTCAGTGTAAATCCCCCAGTCTTATGCATTGAATGCGAGCTAATTCAGTTGATAACGAAATGCAAAATCTGTTGGGGAATTCTAAGTGCTGCTAATAATAATTAGGAAAAAAATAAAGATAAATAATAATATTATGGTCAGCAAAAAAACGAATGGCATTATCATTAAAGGGTTTTCTGTGTGTCTGTTTCAGTTGCCGAAACTTACTCGTTTCTAGTAGTGTACAGCTATTATTACGAACTTTGGGAAGAAGAGGAGGCTTGCAAGCCATGTGAAGACGGCATCGAAACAAAATCCAGTACAGTAGAGAAGACTTCCGAAGAGAAAAGTTCCGAAGGGAAAAGTTCCGAAGGGAAAAGTACCGATGAGAAGAGTTCCGAAGAGAAAATTACGGAAGAGAAAACTTTGAAAAAGAAATCTACTTATCCAGTTACACCTCAGAAATCTTATCATTAAATCAATGCAACAGCTACAGGTATTAATCACATAGGTATAGGTATGTACCTACGTAGGTACAGCCACACATCAAAGTACTTATAGGTAGATACTTACCTAGGTACAAAACTGTCAAATTTCCTGTCCACCCACTGTAACCGTGCACCAGGCTTCGTTGCCATAAACAAGATTTCCCAACTATGGACTATGGACTATGGAGGATATGTCCAGGAGTGCATACATCAATCGTAGCAACTGTATCGTCGCCACACCGCGTGATGATGCATGAAACACAGTGGAAGAGTCACGCTTCGGCTGGACCGGAGGCAATAATCACGTCCTCATAGAAAACCGGCGTGAAGCATTCGCTGTGTTTCGCTGCGTGAGTGAGGGTACTGGAAAGGCCAGGGGAAGGGGGGTTAAAAGGTAAGCAGCACTCTTGTGGTGCCACTGGTGTTACAGGTGTCCACGGGCGGCGGTAATCGCTTACTATCAGGTGATCCGTCGGCTCGTCTGCCACCTATTCATTTAAAAAAAGAAAAGGCCTATAATGATGATGAGATTCGTCTGTATAAATAGATACAGGTCTAGCTGCATATAGCTATGCATATTGACTATGACATACCGATAAATGGGCGGAAAGTTCATTGGTCATTCACTATCTAGGCCTGGCCTTTGCGTTAGATAAGAAGATAAAGATAACGCCTGAATCGGTTGATAGGAATGAGCGAACGCACTCGTCTAGCATTTTGGAAGTCATAACAAACTTAGTGTTGGAATTTTCGGTGCAAAGTGCATTGAGGGAGAAAGTTTTGGAAGTAATTCAGTGTGGTAGGATGGCTATCACCTTGCCTAGGTTGACGAGATGTTGCTTTTGTTTTACTCTGAGAACGGGGTCGCTCATAATCGGATATGTGTCAATCGTGAGTAACCAATTTCAATTGAATTTTTATCACTAACTTCCTGATTTAAAAAAATATTTATAAAATCCATTGCGTTCAAATATTAATTAGCGTATTTATCAAATAGTTAGATTTACCTAATTGAAAATACTTAATGCACCGTTTGTTCACACGGATCATTTTCTCAAAACTGCAATGCTTATTCAGTAGGTACGGGAAATTGCGGGAAATCATAATATTATGATACATTCTCATCTTTTTAGTGCCTCTCCTCAAAATATAAATAAATACCTAAGCATTAAATTAAACATCAATAACATTAGAGTGCCTTCTTAAATACCCAAACATGAACAAACACGAGTTCATCAAATGAATGTTCAAAGTGGAAACTGAACTCACGACCTTTAGAGTAGATATTTAAAGCACTTGATCATAAATCAGAAATATACATCGACATCCGCATTGTACTCGACCATCTTCACCAGTAGCATGCGTAGCGTAGGTAGCGGGTGGGGGCATACCTACCTACTACGGCGGCAAAAATGTTCTGCTTCTTCCAAGGGGGAGGGGTGGTCGAGGTAGGTAAGAGGATAGCGTCAATAACTTTACGCCATTGCAATGGTGTGGGTGGGGCGGCACGTTAGGTTTGGGTATCAGCAAAATCCAGGTATTCTTTCGGGTGGCCTAACACCATTGATCTTCACTAAAAACAACTAGGTATGAGTACCTACCTATATCTTCAAAAACAAAATATGTACTTAAATACATATAACACCCAGACACTGAACGAACACAACACACGAATGTTTAAGTCCAGGCAGTGTTGTGCGCATGCGCCTTTGGCAGTACCCAAATGCGCCATCCGTACAGTCTACAGACTTTTACCATTGATCGAGGATCTCTCATTACAGCGTAATGGGCTGCAAATAGCCTATTTATAAGTAGGTTTATTAGTAAGTACCTACCTACTTACCATAATATTTCTATAGCCCACTTCAAAACCGAAATGGAGGGAGAAGGTTAAAATAATCATCACAATATCCTCATCATCAGCCTGTTGCAGTCCAATGCTTCACATAGGCCTCTCCAAATACTCGCCACTTTGATCGATCTTCGGCTACTCGCATCCAGCTCCAGCCAGCCCTTGCACAGATCGTCACAATCGTTAAAATAAATTCCACCTTAATTTTATGTTTTTAAAATTTGTCCAGGTGGCTGCTCTCTTATACATGGCCTCCATATCTTACCTGCTGTACGTAGTAGTAACCTTTGTGGAAGAGAACAAAACCCAGCCGAACCCTGAACACTCTCCCGAGGAGCTGGCCAAGACCGCGCTGGGCGTGTACGTGGCGCAGGCCTACTACCTCCTGGTGTGTCTGTTCCTCGTCGTCATCAGCGTCATGATGGTCGTAGGTGTTCATATGGTGAGGAAATGATTTAACAGTGAGAGCCCCGCTTCGGCATGGATGGGCCGGCTTGACCGGAGTAATAACTTGTAATCCGGTTAGCGCCTACAAGAAAAGTATAGCTAATCTCAAACAAACATTGTTATAAAGCAAACATCAGGCGTTAAGAAAATATTTCGTTCTAAAAATTCAATTGTTGAACCCGCCCTTTAAATTATAAATATTTCATAGTAAATAGGCCTACATATGTAGTTAGATAATCTACCTGTTGTTGTTTCAGAATAAGTCCCGTCTGCTGAGATATTACGTATACAGCGGGTTCTTCTTGTTGGTTTTGGCCATCGTTTTGGTCGTGTTATCGTTCGTCTTCGTTGGATTTTATACCACTATACCTCTTTTAAAGTGGTGTGGTAAGTAACTATCTCTTTCCTTAACCACCTTAACTAAGACTTTTTACTACCTATACCTACCATATTCGCTTACTATCAGGTGATCTGTCAGCTTGTCCGCCACCTATCACATAAAAAATCCCCGAGTGCTGTGACGTAGCTGGGTGTGGCTTATGAACCCTCTGGCACTTTTTCCCATGAAGCAGGTAGGTAGGTAGGCGATTAGGCAGACGCTAATTTAGTCCACCAGATACCTACCTTAGCCTACCTATATCTGCAATAGTCATGAACGATTATAGGCTTTTTATGATACTCAAATAGGTGTCAGACGAGCCCACGGATCACCTGAGGCTGATGGTAAGCGATTATCGCCGCCCATGGACACCTGCAACACCGTGGTGTCACAAGTACGCTGCTTACCTATTATCCCCTCTTCACCTGGATTGGGCTCCAGTACCCTCACTCACGCAGCGAACACAGCGCATGCGCTGCTTTACGCCGGTTTTCTGTGAGGACGTGTAGATTTACTCCGGTCGAGCCGGCGCATTCATGCCGAAGCGTGGCTATCCCACTGTTGTAAAGATGGCGATGCAGTGCCTAATATTCTGTGGCAGTGATACTAATATTTGTTTGCAGTGGCCCACTTCATCTGCCTCTTAGTTGTGCGAAGCTGTCAACTAGGAGATGGAAGAGCAGGACAAGCCCCGGGTGTACGAGATGCAGAACCTATACAGTCCACCGGCGCCGCTGATGCTTTAGTTTCGTAGTTTATTTTAAAATAAATAAGACTGAATCTTTGTTATTTATTTTTTTACTTATTTTAACTCCTATTAAAAGTAGTTATTGAGCATTAAAAAATAGTCAGGTTAGGCATGGCGCTGCTGCTAGACTGCCGCTTACGTCATACTTAGTGGTATGTCCGCTAGGAGTATTGTTTTGTGGTGGTATACTTAGTCTACGGCAAGAAGCTGTAGTTATGACCTTGAGTGCGCAGAAACCAATTTTAATAGAAAGTCTTCTTTTGCGCAAAATTACGGTCATCGCTATACTTTCGTGCCTCCAGCTACATGAATGATGATAACACCATTGGTTTGTGATAAGGCAACCTCATTATCGAACGTGCAAATCGATGGTGCTACCAAGTCTACAAACTGATCGCATTTATTAAGCCAAACGAATTGGGAAACAATCACAAAGCTGTGAAACATCTACGTTCTGCACAAAGTTCTGCAACACATTTCGTGTTAGCGGTTTTCGCGCGTAATTTACGGGGTAAGTGTGGAGCCTCCTTTAGAACGTAATTCGTTTTAAATGAACGCATCATTAAGGTGTCAATCTTTCTTTTGGACGCTGTCAAATTGACGTATTAACCAACCAAATAACCTAGCACTTTAGCTAACGCTAACCTCTCTGTCACTCTTGCACAATTTTGTAGGATCTCTCTTTTTAACTGGCATATAACATAGTCTCATCAAAATTGATCGTTTAAAAGATTAAACGTTGCGAAGCGCTTTTATTTTGTCATTGAAAAATATTAATTTCGCTAGGTTATTCTGTAATTAAAGAAATGAAATCGTGCTAATAATCTTCTCTGGCAATAGGCTCCGCCAATATGTCGACAAAATTCCAACAAAGTAGCAGCGTGACTGCTCAAAATCAGGTTTGTTTTACTTGCAGTACACGGCAATGTGTTTGGATTATATTTTCTATTAATTACCTGTATGTACTTCCAATATATTACTTAATAAAAAAACGTTTATTTATTTCCCGCTAATTTCCAGTTAATACAATGGATAAACGAGGCCGGTATGAGCGAGGCAGGCAAAAAGTCTGGCCTGCTAAGGAAGATCATAGAATATCTTCTCCATTCTGCCTCTCAAATGATACCAGTCTATTTGGACAACATTTTAAGTTATGTAAACGATAAATCAACTGATGTGAAGAAGCAAGTTATTGGATTTATTGAAGAAATCAGGTGAGAGTAGTAACTGTTTGGATTAATTTATTCATCATCATCAGATCTGTTGATAAATCTTTGGCGGTATGAAATCGAGACCGTACAGGTCCATCCAAAAATGCATGCAAAGTGAGCTTTGGGTTTGTCCAAATCTAAAAACCTGCCACCAGTGGACCAAAGACTGCTCACACATTGATAACTAAAAATGTCACTGTAGAAACATTTCTTTAAATCTTTACGTTGCATTATAACTATTATTATTATAGATGATAATTTAGTCTGCATGGTTGCTGTAACTGTTATTAATTTTCAGTAAGCTTCATCCCGACTTTCTCCCTAAGACCATCGGTCAGCTCCGGGTACTGATAGGAGACTCAGTGATAGCAGTCCAGAAGCGAGCGATCCAGGCGGCCAGTATTGTGTACAGAAACAGCTTAATATGGATCTGTAAAAGTAAAGTCGATGTCCAAGATATGGAGTATGTGTGGGAAAATCTTACACAGTTGAAAGTAAGGAAAGTTTTTTATTATTATTTCTTCAATACTTTGAAATCTTTTATAGCTACTTGCTACCTGGTTTTAAAATAAAATTAGAAAACAAAATTTTTAATATTTTATAAGTGCTAAAAACATAATAGGTAAGTTTCCAAATATCATCAAATCATCAAAAATTTATATATTTTTTTCATTTTTGTTCAGTATCAGTGTGTGTGTATTATTTGTTTAATGATAAACAAAAATAGGCCCACAATAAATGCAAGTTTTTTCATCTTTTGTACTGGTGGTTTCCACAAATAGTCATTAGATGTACCCATTACCACCAGAAATGTTGCCTTACTGTTGCTTAAGACTCCCGGACACTACATTTTTTTTACTTTTTCAGCTTATAGTCCTAAATATGATAGACAGTGACAATGAAGGCATCCGGACACACTCAATAAAGTTTCTTGAGGAGGTGGTTCTACTGCAGAGCCCTGGCGAAGGCTCGGAGAAGGATGACTTTAGCCTCGACTAGCTTGCCCAGTTTGCCATTTGTGAATCTGAAAGCCCTTAATGAGGAATCTGAGTGAGTGTACTAGCTATTAATTCATTTTCTTTGATTTGTGCTTTGAAAGAAAATGCACATAAATAATATAATGTCTTATTTAATAAGAAAATCTTTACCGACCCAAATTTCTTCAGCTAGGTAATTATTTAGTCTTTATATATCAAAGCTAGAGAAACAATATTTGGATTCAAGTGTTTATAATAATTAAATTTAAATTATAAATGTTTACTACTAAATTCGTTGAAATGTTATCACCTTTAATTATTGATACTATTGTAAGGCACTTACTTTTTTATGTTTGATATTTGTTTTTTTTTTGTTTCAGGCAAATATTTGATTTGATAGTTAAGTTCCACAATTCTCAACATATTTCTAGCGTCAATTTGATGGCTTGCATGACAACTCTATGCCTTGTTGCAAAGTTTAGACCAAGCAAATACATGCCAAGAGTCATACAAGCATTAGCTGATTTGCACACGACATTACCACCGACTCTGTCCCAATCGCAAGTGAACTCAGTAAGGAAACACCTGAAAATGTTACTAATCAACCTTATTAAACACCCATCCTCCAATGAAATGATGCCACAACTCACTCAACTACTAATAGACATAGGCATGACCAGTCAAGAAATAAATAAAGCAATTCCTAAGGAGAGACGAAACAAACGTTTAGGGGAGATCAAATCTGGAGAAGCTCCATCCAAAAGGTTTAGAGTAGATTCTCCCCAAAGTAATAGTCAGGGCAGTGATAGTAACAGCAACAGTAACAGTCGCAGCGACTTCCCAATGTTTGAAGAAGACAGCAACAGTCTAGGTGTTAAAATACCTCCGGTCGCACCAGTGGCGGCGCCTCCAGCTGCAGTCATTCCAACTGAGGACAGCATTCTAGAAGGTCTCAACAATGTCGAGAATGTTGTCAATTTGGTGACAACCACATTGATCAATCAACTTCCTACTGATATGCCTAATCATTTCGTGAGCGCATACAAACCCATTCCCAATTCGGGAAGCAAAGCCCAAAAGAAACATCTGGCGAAAATGATGCTCGCTCTCATAAAGGATGAGCCTGTTATACCCACTCCCCCGCCGCCTCCAATACAGCCTTCGCTGTCTGATATAGCGGCCAAAATACCTCTGCTTAGAGATGACGATGAAAAGATCACTCTCAAAAACGCCGTGGCTAAGTTACAGGAGTCCACTAAAGCAGACAGACAAATGGAGAGTGCCGTTTCAAAATTAATGGAGGAAACGAGACAGGAACATCTAAAAGAGGAAGAGAGGCGAACTAAAGAGAAGGAGAAGCCTATCCCGCCGCCGACCCCAACAGTTCCTAAACTAAAACAGAAGGTGAAATTACTTAAACTGCAAGAAATAACTCGGCCTATTCCGAAAGAAATAAAAGAAAGAATGATGATTCAGGCTGTAGGGAGAATTTTGACGGCAGAAAAGGACGCCGCTATAGGCGGTGCGGCGCAGATTCGGGCCAAGTTCATCACAATTTTTGCATCAAGTTACACGCCAGAAATAAGAGAGCTGGTTCTCAACTATATTCTTGTAGATCCTGTAAACCGGATAGATTTGGCGCTGGCGTGGTTGTACGAAGAGTATGCTTTTATGCAAGGCTTTCAATCGGCATCCGGTGACACTGCAGCCGAAAATGCACGAGAAACACGATCAGAACTACAATCAACTGCTGTGCTCGTTGATTACGGAAATATCGGAGAGAGGAGATCTTGTAATAGAGAATAGTAAAGACGTGTTACTGAGGAAGATATACTCGGAAGCGCCGGTGGTGACGCAGGAAGCCGTGGATTTTTTGAAGCATTTGGTTAACGAGGACAAGGTTACGTTCTTAGCACTGGAAATATTGGAAGAGTTGTGTCTCATGCGGCCGCCGCGAGCTCATAAGTTTGTGACATCTTTAGTCTGCCATGTTTGTGAGTATAAGTCTCTTATATTTGTTTATACTCCTAATACACTTGGTGTTGTTCATAATTTTTTTGATCTTGGCTGTTACGCTGTAGGCGCAGCGGTCACCAAATGGCGGACCGCGGTTCGCAACTGGACTGCCAAGCCACTGTGCGGACCGGCAGAACACAGCATTTTTTTATGTGATAGGTTCTGTACGAGCAGACGGATCACCTGATGGTAAGCGACATAGACACCGGCAATACCAGTAGAGTCACAAGTACACTGCCGACCATCAACCCCTTTTCCCTAGTGGTTTGGCCACCGGGCCTTCGATTCCCGGGACGTGTATACCAAACATTCAAATCCGTTCAGTAGTTTTGGCGTGAAAGAGTAACAGACAGACAGAGTTACTTTTGCATTTATAATATTAGCTAGGATTAGAATCATCATCATCATGTCAGCCCACATCCACCCACTGCTGAGTATAGGCCTCTTCTTTATTACGCCACTCCCTACGGTCACCAGCCAGCCTCATCCACTGTTTCCCCACCACCCTTACAATATCGTCGGACCAACGGCAGGATCTAATCCTGCCCGTTGGTCCGACGATATTGTAAGGGTGGTGGTAATATTTATTTTATTTAGGTATTTATTTAATTCCAGTGAACGAAAACGAGGAAGTGCGAGAGACAACCCTCAAATCGATCGTGAAGATATACCAGCGCGGCACAGAAGCGGCGAAGAAGGTGATAGAGAAGCACGCGACCCTATACCTGGGCTTCATCTCGCTGTCGAGCCCGCCGCCCGAGCTGGCCGCGCGCCTGCACGGGCTGCGCGCGCCGTGGACCGACGACCTGTTCAAGCTGTGCCTCAACCTGGTGATGACGCTGTTCCCCTACAATGAAGGTGAGACCCTGTAGGCCTAACATACGCACCGCGACAAAATTTTGTCGACTCTCGTTCGCGAGAGCGCATCCTTCTATCCCGCTCATCGCTCATCAGTGTGAGTCGTATAACGAAACAACTTTGTCGCCAACACAATGCGAGTGTCGACAATTATCTCGTGCGCGCAGTTATGCCCGCTGGTTCATGTAAGGTGATAGGAGAGCGCACGCACGTTGGAGCCGTAAAGTCCGTTGAGTGGAGACCGGCACCGGTAAGCGTAGTTCCGCCCTGCGACAAGATGGATGATGTACATTCGAAGGCTGCTGGTTGTGCCTGGATGAGAGTGGCCGAGAATCGGGAGCGGTGGCGTGCATTAGTGGAGAACCTATTTCCAGCAGTGGACGAGCGTGGGGTTGCTGATGATGATGGCATCTCGCTGTCGAGCCCGCCGCCCGAGCTGGCTGCCCGCCTGCGCGTGCTGCGCGCGCCGTGGACCGACGACCTGTTCAAGCTATGCCTCAACCTGGTGATGACGCTGTTCCCCTACAATGAAGGTGAGAACCTGGTGTAATACTTTTACACTATATATTGTTTTTACACAGTATCAAATAGATTGACCTGACTCCGTACTAAGTAGCTCAAGCACTTGTGTTACGGATACAGACAACAGAGGATTAGAAATATAATACTTAAATACGTATACAGGAGGTATCTGTGAACATTTACATCCCTTTAACCACGTATTCTACTAACCATTCTGAACAACATTTGTTTTTTCGGGCGAGTTGTCCCATAAGCCCAAGTTCGTGTTAGTCCTACCAAGTGTGTTTGTCTCCAGAGCTGATAGTGGAGGTGGCCCGCGTGTACGGGTGCGCGGGGTCGGACGCGAAGCGCGTGGTCCTGCGCGCGGTGGAGGGCCCGGTGCGCGCGTGCGCGGGGACCGACGCGCTGCGGCCCGCCTTCCGCGCGCTGCTGGACGAGTGCCCGCGCGGCGCGGAGACGCTGCTCACGAGGGTCGTGCATATATTCACTGAGAAGGTAAGCTTGTATGCCTTTGATTTTTGAAATGTGCTACGGACGTATATATATAGCTTTGACAAGGGGGGTGACCCACATTGCAAAACAATTACGAATCACCGATTCAACCTTATGTCAAACCAGGCCTCAATGGGGGGGGGGGGATCCGGACCTCCTGGACCCCCCCCCCTATATAAACGTCCATGTGTGCTTGTATTGCACAGAAATTAAACCGGAAAAATGGCTTTATTTTACTATCGGTTAAGTGATCAATGCATTAAATATGCGGTATTATGCCTATATTACACGATGGTTGCGTGCTACGATTTCTTACAGATATTAAAATACTGAAAAAAACTCTACCTACAGGGGCTTGCGATTAAATTGAACCCTGTTATGCGTAAAAGATCCAACTAACATTAAGTTACTATGTTGGATATGATATTTTATGCATAACAGGGTTCAATTACGGCGCGAGTTGGGAGGCCACACAATTTCTTTTTTATTTATTTTTTATACTTGTGTGTGCAGCGGCGCCATCGAAGGAGCTGGTGTCGCGCGTGCGCGAGCTGTACGCGACGCGCGTGTCCGACGTGCGGTTCCTCATCCCCGTGCTCACCGGCCTCTCCAAGAAAGAGGTTAGTCAGACATTGTCATCGTCATTATTTCAGCCAATAGACGTCCACTACTGGACATTGGCCTGCGTCAATGTTCTCCACAAGGATCGGGTCTTGTGCCACTCACATCCAAGGAATTCCCGAGTTAGACTTATGCTGCCTCCCAATGCCAGGGAAACTTTTACAGAAGCGGAATATAAAACATTTTTTTATTTTGTAAAAGGTAGCTGCGTTATTAAAGTAGCCCTACAATATACTCCCGCGCCCCGCGCAGTCATAGCATGTTAGCGTCAAAGGTTTTTAGTCCAGAATTCCTGGATTAAAAAGTTAAAAGTGTTGGAAATAGAGATATGTAAGCAAGCGCCAAACGGAAAAGAGATACGAACAAGTACCGATGGCATTACGATTCGATCCGTATACCAAGACGGCGGGAAGGATCCATGGGAAGGTGGGTCATGTCTCACTGCAGAGTAAAGGCTTCCATAATAGAAATCAAGTCAAGTAATACTTTACTGGTCGAACAGAAAACCTTACCAAATGACTGTATTCAATTTATATAACCTTTACCTTTTAATTTATTGCTACAAATTTCTTTTTCAGATATTAGCAGCTTTACCAAAATTGATAAAATTGAACCCAGTTGTTGTAAAAGAAGTCTTCAACAAGCTCCTCGGCTTACAGAACCCTGGCGAAGAAACCTCACCAGGTAAGTGAAAAAATATGTAATAAAAGTACATAATTTAGTTAGTAAATAACATTTAGTACAAATAATTCCAATGTCTATTGTTTTGCTTTACAGTGTATGAAATTTGTAAGTACCTACTCTAGTTCTGGTTTGTCACAGCGTAGTGTTTGAGTTTTTTCTTTTATACACACATACAACACGTTTGCGCACATATAAAATATGTGACTTCATACAATTAGTGGGTATCATTAAATACTAACCACCGAATTACGTTAAAAATTTAATTTGGTGGTTTTTATTGATGCCTCATTTTACAAAAAAATTAATTGTAAAGGAGATTTTTTAAGCAAATTCTTTTTTTATCACTTTTTCTTTTGTTTCTGCAATGTCTTTGCTAAAATGAACTCATTTTATGCTCGAACTTATCGAATCGCATTAAGGTGATAGGCGTTATGATTTATTTTAAGTAGGAATACAGAAAATCATATAAATTGCTTCAAAAATGTTATATCGATTCTATCGAAAGTGTAATGTATCGAGTGTATCGAAGCTATATAATTAATTATTTAATATTCATTATTTTTTCTTTTTTCTACCATTTTATTAGAAAGTTTGCTAAGTTTTTGCACACATTGATGCCACAATAATAAAATAGGAACCACTGTGAATGAAAAATCTGCTTGATGCTGTTACGTAGACGTTAGATCCAACTTCAACGTCGTTGGTTGTTTTAATTATGAATTTTTGACAAGTCGCGTCAAAAGAACCTACAGTCGCCCTACGGTTATTTGGCGCTGGCATAAGTCCCTCTGTAGGACGCAAAAAATCGTTTAAATGAAATGAAAAGATTTATTCGTAATAATCACAGGTACATAAAAGGATTTTAACATAGTATTGAGTTCCACTACAACTGATCTGGTAGGTATACGAATGTAGTAATACGAATTCGACGCACCCTTACGTGCGGTTCGTATTCCTTGATCACATTCACGTCTAGGTAACGGCACCTAGCGGATTTTCCGCGCTGAATCTAATTGACTTTCACAGATTCAGTTCTTATTGTTTTTCCGACAGTTTCTCCAGTGGAGCTAATGATAGCGTTGCACCTGATTGACCCGAGCAAGGCAGACCTCAAGTACATCATCAAAGCGACTGCTTTGTGCTTCAGCGAGAAACAGACATACACGCAGGACGTAAGTTCCATCGATATACAGAGTATCATTAAAGGCTGCTTGTCCACCGAAGTGGAGCGGTATGAAATCAGCCAATAGAATGGCATAAAAACTGCGCTACTCGACAAACAAACTTCTTCTATCGGTAGATTTCACTCCCCTCCGCTTCGGTGGACAAGCAGCCTTTGCCTTTACTTTGATCCCACTTTAAAGCCTTGATACTGTGACTTATCCAGATTTTTTGTTTATAAGTCAACTGCCTATCTAATTACTCAGAGGTATAGTGTATATGCCATCGTGAAATAATCCGAATCGTAAGTTGATCCATTTCCTAGCATATTTTCAACAAAGTTTAGCACTGTTTGTTATTTTAGGTATATAAGTTGATCAACTTATGGTTTCACGGTGGTCAGACCCCATACAGAATTATTTCACTGTGTCATTATATTCCTTCAAATTTGTCTAAAAATAATATTCGTTTTGATAAGATCTTTTATGGGACAAGAAGGTTGGTTTTTATGACTTTATACATTTACATGAATCAAGTCATGTATATGTTTACATGAATCATTTCAATAGAAATTGCACTTTATATCAGCTACCAGCTAGTATCAGCCGTATATATATACTACCTATTTGGCATTCTCTATCGACCAAAACTTTATAACGAAAGTACTTTTTTTTGGTACAGGTACTGTCATCGGTTCTTCAACGATTGGCGGAAGAATCGGAGATTCCTGTCCTGATGATGCGGACGGTTCTCCAAGCCCTCACGCTGTACCCCGGGCTAGGCCCACTAGTGCTCAATATTCTACAGCTCCTCGTGGAGAAAGAGGTTTGTTATGATCAAGTCAACTTAGGATTTTGACTGGTCGGATGGTGCATTTGATAGTTACCCTGTTTCATATGCCAAAGGTCATGGGTTCGATTCGAGACCGACACCCTGGACAAACATCCGTTTGATGAATATTTGTTTTCGATCAGTGTCTGGGCGTTATATGTATTTAATATTATACAAGGTGTATCTGTGAACATTTACATTCTTTTAACCACGTGTTCTACGAATCATTGTGAACAACATTTGTTCTATGACTTTAGGAAATTCGCATGATAAAATTTAGACTTTTTATACGAAGTTGGTCACGTGACTTGATCATTTTGTATGGGAAGTCGAAAAAAATTTCGATGAATTTCCAAAAGTCGTAGAAAAAATGTTGTTCAGAATGGTTAGTAGAACACGAGGATGTAAATGTTCACATATACACCGAATTATTTGTGTTTCCTCTGTTGTCTGACATCTGTAGCACAAGCAAGTAACAGAGTCAGGTTATGAGGTGTTGTGTGAATTTAATTATTACTAGTGGCCTGCCCTCGCTTCGTTTCGGGAAAATAGTTCCACTGTCTATCAATAGGTGGCGCTGGGAGTCAATTGCATCGCGCAAGTGTTTCGTGTTTTCGGTTTACCTATAAGCTCTGACGGGGACTATGGGATCAACCTCTTTACAAATAGGATAGATAGATAATATTAAAGATTTATGTATCTATCTCCGTGTGTGTCAGGTGTGGCTGAACAAGGTCGCGTGGGAGGGCTGGGTGAAGTGCTGCGAGCGTCTGGTCCCGCGCTCGTGCTTCCTGCTGGCGGCGCTGCCGGCGCGCGCGCTGGCGCCGCCCGCCTGCTCCCCCGCGCTGCTGGCCGCGCTGCGCCGCCACGTGGCCGCGCTGCCGCCGCCCGAGCGGGCGCTGCTGCCGCCGCACGTCCACGCCGCCGCCGACCAGCCGCACCAGGTGTGTGACCAGCCGCACCAGGTGTGTGACCAGCCGCACCAGGTGTGTGACCAGCCGCACCAGTGGTGACCAGCCGCACCGGTGTGTGACCAGCCGCACCAGGTGTGTGACCAGCCGCCCAGGTGTGTGACCAGCCGCACCAGTGTGTGACCAGCCGCACCAGGTGTGTGACCAGCCGCACCAGGTGTGTGACCAGCCGCACCAGGTGTGTGACCAGCCGCACCAGGTGTGTGACCAGCCGCACCAGGTGTGTGACCAGCCGCACCAGGTGTGTGACCAGCCGCACCAGTGTGTGACCACCGCACCAGTGTGTGACCAGCCGCCCAGGTGTGTGACCACCGCACCAGGTGTGTGACCAGCCGCCCAGGTGTGTGACCACCGCACCAGGTGTTTGTGACCAGCCGCACCAGTGTGTGACCACCGCACCAGGTGTGGTGACCAGCCGCACCGGTGTGTGACCAGCCGCACAGGTGTGTGACCAGCCGCACCAGGTGTGTGGACCAGCCGCACCAGTGTGTGACCAGCCGCAACCAGGTGTGTGACCACCGCACCAGGTGTGGTGACCAGCCGCACCAGGTGTGACCAGCCGCACCGGTGTGTGACCAGCCGCACCGGGTGTGTGACCAGCCGCACCGGGTGTGTGACCAGCCGCACCGGGTGTGTGACCAGCCGCACCGGTGTGTGACCAGCCGCACCGGGTGTGTGACCAGCCGCACCAGGTGTGTGACCAGCCGCACCGGGTGTGTGACCAGCCGCACCGGGTGTGTGACCATCCGCACCAGGTGTTGACCAGCCGCACCAGTGTGTGACCATCCGCACCAGTGTGTGACCATCCGCACCAGTGTGTGACCACCGCACCAGGTTGTGACCAGCCGCACCGGTGTGTGACCAGCCGCACCGGGTGTGTGACCAGCCGCACCGGGTGTGTGACCAGCCGCACCAGGTGTGTGACCAGCCGCACCAGGTGTGTGACCAGCCGCACCAGGTGTGTGACCAGCCGCACCAGGTGTGTGACCAGCCGCACCAGGTGTGTGACCAGCCGCACCAGGTGTGTGACCAGCCGCACCAGGTGTGCCAACCATCAGGGCCTTCATCATCATTTCAGCCAATAGACGTCCACTGCTGGACATAGGCCTCCCCCAAAGTTCTTCACACAGATCGGTCCTGTGCCACCCGCATCCAAGGGATTCCCGCTAACTTTACTAGATCGCCGCGGCACAGCTCAGCGAGGCTGCGGCCACCTGCCCGCGGCCTCCACTCGAGGACCTTTCCACCCCAACGGCCGTCTGTTCTCCTCCTAATGGATATGGTCGTTCCTATGTTCATATGTGGCCGACCAGCCCGCGCCGCACCAGGTATGGAATTAATGCTGTTTCGTTTATTGTATTGATATTGGGGAAACAATGAGCGAGGCTAGTAGGGAACCGTAGGAAGGGGCGTGATAGAGAAGACACTTTATATTCAGTAGTGGGTGGATGTGACTGATATGATGATAATTCAAAGTCCGAGACAGACTCTTGACACATGGGTCACCCGCTGAAAACCAGCGGCGTAGCAAACTTATTGTTACGGCACGGCATTATACTGAGCGGACGCTTATTTCGGGCACACTATTATTCTATTTTCTATGTATGTCCCAACTTTTGTATTATGTTAAATTATTGTTTTATTATTGTCTGTGTATATTTGTGTGTCGAAATAAATGTTACATTCATTCATTCGTCTTGTTTGTTCCAGGCGCCTCCCGAGCAACAGTACCCGCCGCAGCCCGTTCCTATGCCGGTGCCCATGCCCGTACCCAACCCCATGGAGCCGCTGCCTCCGGGCATGGAGTAACACGGTGCCACACACCCCTGACACAAAATAATTACACACAGAAAGTAGGCTGCCCACTAAGAGCTAAAAACGTGTCATGTACTCATGCATGCGCACTAACGGGGGCGCCTTTTCGACCACATTAATCCTAGCCTATGACATAAGATTGTCAAACTGTCGAGGTCTGTGGTAGAAGCCGCGCGCTTATGTAATCATGCCGGGCAAAAACCCTAGCATATGTCAACGAACTGTTCTAAATTCAAAATCAGGCTGAATCTACCTTCTGTGTGTAATTATTTTGTGCCCCTGACATGTTGGAGGTATCACAATTGGAGGTATTAAATGGGGGCTACACCATCATACACATCGTCTACAGGCTACACCGTCATACCACACGATGCGTTAAAATAAAGAAAGGCAGCGCAGGGGCAAGTCTCGTGTAACATTTACTTTCACACAGCAGTTATACACCGTTAAATTTCAGTCCTTTTAATCCCGCAGCCCTCATAATAATAGGTTACACGTAAAGCCCCTTTAGTGTGTTTGATCCTAAAAATAAGCACAATAAAAATCAGTTGTTTCATACATTATCGCCTGGAGAATATTACTTTTTGTATGGAACAGCTGATTTTATCTTGCTTAATTTGATGATTTAACATGCTTAATAGGCTTTATTCCTGTTTTATTGCAATAGCTCCGGTATTAAAATGACTAAAATTTAACGGTGTATTACGTTTTAAAATGTCGGATAACTTTTTCTGACAAATGTCACAAATGTAAATGTTGCAAAGAAACGTACGGCGCATGTTAGCGTGACGGAAATCAATTCAGTTTCATTGTGGATTCGGATAGGACAGTGCGAATAATCCGTTTGAAACGTTATCGACTTAGACAACGTACTTCTTAGTATATTAGCAAAATTTTAATGAAACAGTTATACTGTGACAATCCTGTTGTGGCTGAAAAGTATGACATTGTGCAGCCAACTTTCTATAAAGAATTGTCAAAATGTGTCGCATTATTTCTAAATAAATACATACAGACTTGTCGCATAGTAACTGAAAAAATGTATTTACATACGTACTGACTGACAGTTTGCAGTTATTTTTATCAATCGTTCATGTCTTTATCCCGACTATGAAGTGGTACCTACCTACATATAGAATTTGTTTGTAAATACAATGTTATTTTTTCAAATAGAAAATAAATAATTTAAGCTGTGAGAATGTGTTTTTTTACAAATATTAAGTATAGTGTTATTTAACATTATTATTATTAAACGAAATTTTTTAAGTATTTATTTATACTTAGGTACTGCTTGACGTTTCAGTTGCTTACAGAATAACCGCAATTTTAACAAGGAGGTAGGTAGGTTGGTAATAAATATATATTTTTATCTTAATGTCAATTTAATACTTAAATCTACTATTGCTTGTAAACTTGTACAATGTAAAAATTAAAGCTAATTTATGATTAAAAATATCTTGTGCCCTTGAATATCACAACGCTCCTTGAGTGAATAGTTATTCTAAATTTATTTTAGTTTAAAACTTTTAATTTTAGGAGATATTGCTTTCATTATATGGTCAACACTGTATGGCGTATCTGAAACAAAGGAATATAAATTAATAAAAAATAGGTACCTAGAGGCATATGGATACTTACTTGTTAAAACATTATAATCTGTGGTACTCACCAACTGTCACCCACTGAGTATCGTTGTAGCCGAACTCTTTCCTCGCGAGCACGATCGCCTCGTGCAGCGCGTTGGCCACAGTCACGGCCAGCGTGAGCGCAGGCTCGCCCGTTGCTATAACAGAATAATATTGAACACTTATCAAATATAAATTTTTCACTAACGCCATCTATTAGATATTCACCTACAACTGTATAGTTGAGGTGAATAATTATTATCTCTGTTTTGCAGTGTGACACTAACATTAAGCTGGCGAATCTCGTGCACTCGACATTGAAGTCGTTTTTAGAGATATCATACATTCGTCCATACAAATTTATAATTCGACTTAAATCTCGAATACATTGTCTCTGCTTACTTTGATAAATTCAGGAAGAGAAAGTATATTTTATCGACCATTTTTGCTGACAAGGGGGGGAGGAGGGTTAAAAAAATCTGCTTACGTAATACTTGAATGGTCCCTGTGTATCGTAAGTTACCTTTAGACCTCAACACCCCTGCGGAGTTGGTCGAGTTCTTCTGGAAGGCGACCCTGAAGTCGGCGGGAATGTCCCTGGCGCCAGGCGGGTGGTAGCTCCACGTGCGGTCCGTGGCCAGGCGGCCCGCGGCGTCGTAGGCCAGGTGCTCGCTCGTCCACAGGCCTAGGCCCATCACGAATGCGCCTTCGATCTGGAAGAACATCATAACGTCTGTTTGCTCGGTTTCTAAGCGCATAACGTAGAAAGTTCAAAACTAGCGTGCAATACGTTGGAGGAAAATACAGTATACTCGTTGAGAATCTCAGTTTGCTCGCAATAAGTTTGACATTTCGTAGGATGCAGAAGGAAACTGTCAAATATGATATAGGTAAAATAGATCTTAGATACGATCTAACAGTAAAAAATAAACGAAACGTAACCTTTGGCTCTAATCCGTAAAGATTATTAAGATGGAGGATGTATCTTTACTAAAACATTTCATATGGTGATGATGACATCATAATAAATGATGACCTATATAATTCGCCATGGCTTTACCAAATTTTAGCTTTTCCCACTGTTCAAAAAAATATTAGTTCAATATCAGGGATTTACCAACGAAGAGTCTCTTCCCAGGACACAATTTGCCGTGGCAGACATGGAAGTCCCTTAGCGTCGTAACGCCCAGACAGCAGACACAATGGAAAATCAATTGTTTTCTGCCTTTTAAAAGGCTTATGGGCCTTACGACGTTAGCAAGCCGCGTTGTTTGCGGGTCATCGCCTGGGGAGGAACGTGTAGTCAAAGTACATGCATTAACTCTTCCCACTCTGGCATAGAGGAGAGCGTCGTTGAGGGCTTAGTCGGTGGGCCTTCAGCCTCACCGGAGGAGAGCCCTACATAAGCATTAGGCGACGCCGAAACGTGGCGATATCCACGCACGCCAAGGCAAAAAAATAATAAAGAAAAGGGATTTCAAGTCAATATTTACCTGTCCCACGTCAATATCGGGACTCAGGCTCACGCCCACGTCCTCCAGCAAGTCGACGCGGGACACCACGTGCTGTCCCGTCAGTACGTCCAGTTCCACCTCGGCGCAACACGCGCCGAATATGTCGTAGCCCTGCGGCGCGTCTAAGGGAGACTCCATGTAGCTTGATTGTAGGTTGATTCCTGACAAAATGTTAATAATAAATAATAAATTCACACAACATCTCATACATTGACCTGACTCCGTACTAAGTAGCTTATGCACTTGTGTTACAGATATCAGACAACAGAGGATCACAAATACATAAATGGAAGCAATAAGATATTTTACACCATGTAAGAAAAAATATGAAAAATTATATAAGAAAAAAATGTACAATTTCGCAGTAAATAACAATATACAGGACGTCCCACGGCCATGCCACTTGGACGTATAGTACAGTCGAGTTCAAAAATATGTATGCACTTTAGGGACCTTGTCACAATACATATTTATAAGACAGTCAGAAGTTGTTTCCTATACATAGGTACTGTGACAAGGTCCTAAAGTGTATACATATTTTTGAACTCGACTGTACCTTTAATATTGTAGATGGAACATTTTACTGAAAGAAAACAATCTAAACTGCATTCATAGATTTTTAAATAATTACACGGTTGAACCGGGAATCGAACCCGCTACACGAAAAAAAAACTTGTAGCTTTATCACACCGATCGGAAAGGCTTCATCAAAAGTGATATCACGACCTCATAGAAGATCGGCGTAAAGCAGCGCCTGCGCAGCCGCAGTTTTTGCGTGTGAGTAAGGGTACTGGAGGCCCAATCGGGGGTGGCTCATATTTACCTTTTTCATATGCCGCCTTCACAACTTCTCCCCACGAAGCTTGCTTCATTTCTTCTCTAACCGGCTGCAACCTCGTTAGCAACTCATTACACGCCTTCACCGTAGCGTACGCAACACAATCGCTTGTTATGCTGCCATTACTCGCCATTGCATTAGGCGATATCAAACTGTCGCATCCGTACACCGACACTTTCTCCAACGGTACTTTCAGCGTATACGCACACACTTGAGCGACTTTCGTATTGATTCCTTGCCCCATTTCTATACCAGAGTGGGTAAGAGCTATCGTCCCATCTCCTTGGTACACAGATATTGTAACTGAGTAGTTATATGAGTATTCAATGGGAAACGTCATAATAGATAATTTCAGAGCCTTTTTCTTCCAAGCGTTCTCGGCGTTGAATGTCGCAATTTGAGCCTTACGCTGTTCGTAATTGGAGTCTTTTCTGAGTGTGTCGATGATGTGTTTGATAGAGTCGTTTTTGGGCGCAAGGTTGGCGATCCGAACCGCTATGGGGTCTTTGTTGGTTGCTTGAGCTATGAGTTCCATCATGTGTTCTGCTATTGCTGTTGCTTCAGCGGTACCTACAATAAAAATTAACATTAGGTATTAGTTTTAGAAGAGGGGGAAAAGCTTGGTAGCGTTTTGTGACTCCACTGGTGTTACGGGTGTCAGTGTGCGGTGGCAATCGCTTACCATTAGGTGATTCGTCTGCTCTTTTATCTGCAAATAAACATTTCTTATCTTTCTTTTTTAAAACAATTTTGTTTGGTGATCAGTTTAGATTAGATCAATAAACTAAAAGAATTTACGACTTTTTTTATTTATTTATTGTTAAGTTTTTGAAGTATGAATCACAGCCCCCTTCTTATTTATACGTTAATAATGACGTCAGGCTAGTGCTTCCAACAAGAGACGGACAAACACTGTTGAATAAAGTGATTGATCGATTTTTACAAGTCTATTAAGGTTGTATGCCCACAGTGCCGACAACGGTGGATCTGCGCCTGACAGTAGCATACCCTTTTGAAAGATACGCCCTGCATACCTGGGGCTCTGCACCACGTGTTCCGGGCGTATCAGTGAGCACGCTGTACCCCGTGATAGTCCACCGCTCGGCGCGGTACAGTGCGCCCAGAAGCCCCGCGATGTTGGGGCCCGCGGTGTCATTGTAGCTGTACCCGCACTCCGTGTAGTAAGCCACCGTAGCGTACTGGATCACGCCGTCGTCGTTTGATCCTATCTGTGGAGACAGTTGATGGTTGGGTTAGTCTCTTAGAATAAAAAATTTAAATTACTAACGGCCGGTTTCTGAATTGAGAATTTGAAGTTAAGCACTACTTAAGTACAAACTTTGACATTTGAAGTAAGGCTCAACTGTCAAAGTTTGTACTTAAGTATTGCGTAACTTCAAATTCTCAATTCAGAAACCGGCCGTTAGTCTGATATAATAATCCTAGGGTGCAAATACGGTTTCCCATACGCACCACGGCACGATTTTTAATTTTATATTTGACTAGTGGCCCGCCGTCACTTCGCTTCGGGACCGTAATTCAGAAATGAACCAATAGATGGCGCTGTGTCCAATTACATCGCGCAAGCGTTTCGTGTTTTCGGTTTACCTATAAGCCTTGTCGTTGTCTATCGAAGTTATCTCTTTATAAATAGTATATAGATGGCGTATTTGGTAGTGTGACCTTGCCTCATACGCCAAGAACGTGGTTTCGATCTTCACTCTGGACGGACATTCATGTGGTTAAACACTTGTGTGTATTTAGTGGCTGGGTGTATCTTTACTGGGAGTAAACTGGTTGGATAGTCTCGCTTTTTGGGAATTCCAAAATTCTATTTTTCCCACACAATTTCACACCTTATTGACCCCCTCCCTTCCCCTCCCTCCATTCTTAAACGTGTGTCGCAATATTGGTAACAGGGGCAATGGCGTGTAAAAAATCCGCCAGGTGGCGTATTGTAGAACTGCAGTCCATCTACACGGTGATTGGTTATTTTTCATGTAAGATGCCAATATGTCACTAAAAAGCTAATGACGTTGAAGGTTACCTCAATATCGGCCCGGCAGCGCTGCCGCTTGCCAATCGCCTGCATGTTGTGCTGCAGCGGCATGACGAGCGACGCCGGGCGGCCGAGCTTGCTCGCTACTAGCGCGCAGGCGCACGCTATGAGAGCGGAGCGTGACGCCTTGCCGCCGTAGCCGCCACCCACTCGCTCTACTATCACTCGCACCCTGGAACAAAAAAAAAACAACATTCAGACGAATTTAAACCTCCTCCTTTTTTTAAGTCGGTTAAAAATATAAGTCGCTGCCGACGTCGCTGGGCCGTTAACTTTTTTAACTGCTCTTTAACTGAATTCCCAAAAACTACTTTATTTGTTACTAGGTGTTTAGCTGTTACAGTACCATTTTTTAATAATTTTCACCACTTACAACCCCCTTTTCCCAACAAAAAATAGCCTTTGTCCTTTCTCAGGATCTAGACCACCTGTATACCTAATTCTCTGTCTGTTTTGGCGTGAAAGAGTAACGACAGACAGATAAGAGTTACTTTTGCATTTATAACATTATAGGATTAAGATAGTGAAAAATCAATTAATTTACACTATCGGCTGCAATCGCTTACCATAAGATGCTCCGTTTGCTCATCTTCCACCTATCACATAAAAATACTACACAGGAATAACAAATTTATGCATGTGAATATTTACATTCCTTTAACCAACGTCTCCTACCAACCATTTTGAACAATATTTGTTCCACGACTTTCGAAACATCGTCGAAAATTTTTTCGACTCACCATACAAAATGAACAAGTCCCGTTTGAAAAGACACACTTTGTATGAAATGAGATGAGATGTTTTAATAAGAATTAACGAAAGTTATAAATTTTTTTTTTAAGAATGGTTAACAGAAGCCATTATTAAATATATTACAGCACAAACACAAGTGTTCATCACACGAGTGTCTGTTTATAATAATGATGGCCCGCCCTCACTTCGCTTCGGGACCGTAATTCAAAAATTAAGCAATAGATGGCGCTGTGTCCAAATACATCGCGCAAGCGTTTCGTGTTTTCGGTTTACCTAGAAGCCTTGTCGTTGTCTTTTGAAGTTATCTCTTTATAAATAGTATCATAATACAATGTACTCTGTGAATAGTATAGATAACTCACTTATTCTGGTCCACGGCCAGCATCTGCGCCGTGGCCACGTGCACCAGGTCCACCCACTGCGTGGCCGCGCGCACCTCCACGCGGACGCCGTGGGCGCGGCCCAGCAGCTCTGCGTCTCCATCGTGAAGTGGTACTGGGGCGGTATGGAGTAGGTGCTCTTGATCACGTGGGTGGTGTCGTCGCCTTTGGCGGTGGAGGGCACAGAGGCGTCCTCACGGATCTATGAAATTAAAATGTTTATGTCATCATCACCATCACAAAATTATCGAACTCTTTCTTTTATGTGATAGGTAGCAGGCGAGCAGGCGGATCACCTGATGGTAAGCAATTGCCGCCGCCCATGGACACTTGCAACACCAGTGGAATTACACAACCTTTTGTCCCCTTCCCCCCCGAGTGGGCCTCCGGTACCCTCACTCACTCGGCGAACACAGCACAGGGGCTGCTTCACGCCGGTTTTCTGTGAGGCAGTGGTATCACTCCGGTCGAGCCGGCCCATACACATGCGTTAAACAGTGTGTTGAGTTTTTCTCTAGAAAATGTCTGCGAGGGTTTTTGCAAATGAAAAATCCGCTAAATAGCGTTAGAGGTCTACTGACAACGAGTGGATTGGTTACATTTTGACGCATCATGTCAAAATTATGAAACTATGTTATGAAACAACCAATGTCGTTATACTTGGACCAGGCGTCTACGTAACGCCAATTTTTAGTTCGCAAAAACCCTCATTTACTATAAAACTATGGAATCAACTGGCCTATAGTATGCAAAACTTTAAAAAGAGATCGTATTCCATTTTTAATGGTCGGCGGTCGACTTGTGACTCCTCTATACCCAAAACTGGAATTCAAGACCAAAAAAGATACTACAATGTTGCTACTGCAATAAAATGATCGTACCATAGTATACCCCTTTTTTTCTAAAAACACTCGCTGATGTAATTTATTTATTGGTAATATTGATTCATTAATTAAAAAAAAAATTATTTACTTTTTTTCACAGAAATACAAGACACTTTAATAAAAACTTAACCATTCTTAATTTTAGTTTTCAAAGATGGTATTGCGCTAGTAACACTTCAGGTGTTTTAGTCGTTTTAATCCCGAAGCCTTGATAAGAGGTAACACGAATAAAGCCCCTCTAGCATGTTAGATCATCAAAATAAGCAAATAAAAATCAGCTGTTCCATACATTAATGCCCGGTGAATATCCTTTTTTTGTATGGAACAACTAAATTTAATTTTGCTTACTTTGATGATCTAATAAGCTAAAGGGGCTTTATTCGTGTTATTCATAATGATGAAGGCTTTTTGATTGAAACGATTAAAATTTAACGGTGTATGTCATAAAAAAACTCACCCTCTTATCCTTATCAGGGGCAACCAACGCCTCCTCAATAGACAACACTGGTTTAGCCGAACTCTTCTTGTACGTCACTTTAACCATCTCAGCTGCCTTCAACGCCAGTACTTTAGTGACGGCTGCGACCAGAGCGACCGGCTGCCCGTAGTAGGAAACTGTCTTGCTGACGAGTATCTCCTCTTCGAAATCTTGCCAGGGTACGTTCAAAGGAGTGAAGGTGTTCTTGCCTGGTATGTCTTTGGCTGTGAAGAAGCCGACTACACCGGGTATTTTCTGGAATGGAGAAACTTCAATCAAAAGTGGTTAACTTCTCTTTCTATCATCTTAGTGCCTATTATGCTGATGCGACCAAAGCTGTCACTTTGCTTTATGCTTAAACCATGATTTAGGACTTAGGGAGTCTGGTAATTACAATGAAACGACTGGTATCCGACCATCGCAAGCTTCAAACAGGGACACAGACCAACTGAATCATTGTACACATTGCGAAACGTGCAGGTTTCCTCACGATGTTTTTCCCTCACCGCGTTTCCCTTATTACTAATGGTAGAATATAGATTAATGTAGATTTGAAAATTCAATAGGACATGCGCCTATCGAAATCTCAGATTCGAACCACGAGTATGAAATGCGCGTTCTTACCTATCTACTGAGCTACCAGCATCCAAAATAATAATTTCTATCTATTGTTATTTCAGGTTAATTTAAATTGTAAACTTTGCTAAAGGTATTATGAATGGGCCGGTCCGATCGGAGTCGGCCCACGGTCTCACAGAATACCGGTGTGAAGCAGTGCCTGAACTATGTTTCGCCGAGTGATTGAAGGTATCGAGGCCTAGGTCGAAGGGAAGGGAAAAAAGATTTGTATTTTTTATGTGAATTTCCGAAACTTATTGAACAAAATTACCTAAATGTTGTTCTGAAAAGGCCGACTTAATAAAAGAGAAACTTAATTGTGGAATGACCTTCCAGTTGCGGTGTTCCCTGATCGCTATGACATGTCCTTTTTAAACCAGGTTTGAAAAGAGTACTTCTTTCACGGTAGGCAGCGGCATGACTGTGCCTCGGCATTGTTGTTGTCTATGAGCGGCGATTACCATTTACCATCAGATGGGCCGCATGCTCGTCTGCCTACTTCAGCAATAAAAAAAAGAGTGTTAAAAACAGCACTGTATCTGCCACCGAAGCACTTGTATGGTAGGTATGTGTATCTCAACTACAATTTAGTTACCAGGGCGTCCTTCGCGTCGAAGCTCTCGATCTCGCCCAAGCATATCGTGGACAGTACGAAGGCGACGTGCACGTCCCGCGCCGACGAGTTCACGTCACACGCGTACTTTACCTCTCCGGAACACTGGAAACAGTACAATCTATATCTATACTATTTATAAAGAGATAACTTCGAACAAGGCTTATAGGTATATAAACCGAAACACGAAACGCTTGCGCGATGTAATTGGACACAGCGCCATCTATTGGTTCATTTCTGAATTACGGTCCCGAAGGGAAGTGAGGGCGGGCCACTAGTTTAATATAAACTATCATAATACTATATCAATTCGAATGGAATCAATATATCGTACCTATACAAGGTGCATTTTTAATCAGTATCCAAATTTTTAAGCTCGACTCAGAATGTGTAAGTGAACAGCTTTCTCCTAAAAACATTGGTCGAATTTTGTAATTTTTTTTTACTTTTCATTCAAATCAGACTGATGACGCGATCGGTATAGTATTAGAAGTTAAATTTTTTTGTCCTAGTTCGACTAATATTTCTTGGAGAGAGTTGTACACTTACAGATTCTGAGACGAGCTTAAAAATTTTGATTGTGATTAAAAATTCACCTTGTATATCAAAGTATATAACGTGCATATTAAAGTATTGTAAAAATTAAAATTTGTCGGATATATTCAAAGAGAAGTCACAGAATAGTAGCAGCGCTTTGACAGATAGGTAATTGTTTCGTGTTGTGTTAAACATTATGTACATCTTCGCTCTCAAGTTCGGTTCGGTTCTCGGTCCACAGAAGAAATTGACAAAAGACGCGGTTAAAGGTATGTACATATATACCTGTGTAAGCGCCTCCAGCTTGGGCACGGGCTTGTTGAGCGGCCACAGCGACTTGTCCGTGTCGAAGGTCTGCGTACCGCGCGACACGCCGCGCTGAAGGAACCCCGCGCCTGACACGTAGCGGGGATTACACTGCGACGGGGCACATAGGGACAGGATGGCCTGGGGACAAATTAGTTGTTTAAAACTGATAGATAGATAGCGTTTATTGGCCATTTAAACATAGTACAGCAGCAGTAAAAAAGTTTCTAGACGAACAAACAAGAAAAAACAAAAAATAATAATAACATTGTGGTTACTTTACATAAACGGGACTAAACGCGACGAAATTAAATATGTATGTACATTTTAGCACTTACTGCTTGACGTTTCGGCTGCGTTACAACAGCCGTGGCAGTATTTGTATAATGCAACGCGAAAGTTTAAAAACATAACATTGTGGTTTGTGGCCAACAAGGCGCAGCCTCAGCATTTGCTACAGCAGCCAGTAATCACTGCCACGCTGATTTTTAAGCTGAGCCTTATACTTGAACTGGTTATAATATTTGGTGCACAACATAAAAGCGCCCAAGGTATTTAACTAGATTATTTTGAGTCCCATCGCCCTACAGCTCAGTGGCCGGTGGTGTAACGTTTTACGTCACACAATTTACACAATTAGGTAGGTACTATATTTTGTGCACTCTAAAATTGCACATATTTACATTTACGCTTGGTATTTGGTTAAAACCTACATCGTTATTTTTTTTATTTAAATATTAATTGTATTTTAAATTTTTAGCATTTTGTCATTATAACGGCAACAGAAATACTTAGATTATTATCAATCATTAGTTATTTGGTGACATTTTGACATCTCACATCAAAAATAACCAATCACTCTGCAGATGGACGTCAATTCTACAGTACGCCATCTAGCGGATTTTTCTTCCCCCATTAGTTATCATCATTACTTACCTTATAAAACAGTCCCAACGCAATGGCCTTCCTACACTCAGGCGATGCCAACGACACATCGCTCTCTGGCACAATCTCATCCTCCAAGCTACCTAAAGCTCTCTGCAAAGTCTCCTCGCTGTATAACTTCATTCCAACGAGCAATCGCTCCGTCTCTGTCGCACGCACGAAGCTTCTCGTTATGGGGCAGAACAAAATGCGTGCTGTCTCTATTTTGTCATCGGAATCCACTTTGAAGTAGAATCCAGCATTGACTACTGCTAAGGAATTCTGGGCTCGGGGCATTATCTGGAATAGAAAATGAAATGTAGATAAAACTGGACAAACCACGGTACCCGAGCGCACTAATGGAACTTTACTCTAATACAGACATAAAAGCCAATAGCATAATGAAATAAAAATCTCGTCATCGCGGTTTACAAAGTTACAGCGTAGTTGTTAGGAGTGGTGCCATCTATTAGCGTCCGTGCGGAACTATTGCGTACCGCGTATGCTATTAGGCGTCATTATTCTACGTATATTAAATGGTTTATACAGACTGTTAAGTTAATAAATCTTTCACAAGAGAAGAGCGTACTCATTTCTAAAATGCCGGAAATGTATTAGCTTGCTCATTTGTAGTCTTTAGCATAAAAGTCACTAACCTTATAAGACCGGATAAGATTTCGGCTGGAAAATGGCGGCAGTTTGATGGCCGTTATTAATTTACTTTTTATGTCCTCTTTCAAGAAATCCTGCATACTTAAATTCTTTTCGGTAAGAGTATGGTCCACTGAAAATAAGGGAAGAAAATATTTGTTCTATCTATTATAGTATACTCCAAACTGGAATTCAAGACCAAAAAATGTCACTTATGTCATTTTCAAGTGACGTTTTCAGGTTTCGCCAACCTTTTTGACATTATTTTTCTTATTATGCTGACTAAACTGTCAAGTTTCCATACATTGTTAAAATGTTGTGGGTAGGTACCAAATGTTATTAACACCTGAAGTAGGTATTACAAGCGCAATACCATCTTTGAAAACTAAAATTACGGATGGTTAAGTTTTTATTAAAGTGTCTTGTATTTAAATGAAAAAAAAGTTATTAAAATATTTTTTTTAAATTATAGAATCAAAATTACCAATAAATAAATTACATCAGCAAGTGTTTTGAGATAAAAGGGGTGTACTATGGTACAATCATTTTATTGCAGTAGTAACATTGTAGTATATTTTTTGGTCTTGAATTCCAGTTTTGGGTATAGATGGTCATAAAGGACGGTGATTGTTTGCATCCCTTTCATAGAAAAATCACAATAACGTACCCACAGTAACAAATGCTTGAACTGTTTCCAGCAGAAGGAATAAATCTGATGGGAACTCGGGATGTGCGTTTTTAACAGCTAAATTTCCACCTATTGTTCCGATCTGAAACATAAAATACCATCAGTATTATTACACCCTAAGACTGAACAAACACAAAGGTTTTAACATACGAATGTTTGTCTACTTCGATTGGAGTGAATTAAATGAGGGTGTTTGCAAATGCAAAATCCGATAGATGGCGTTACGTTAACGGCAGGTCCAACAACGAGTGGATTGGTTACATTTGACGAATTATGTCAAAATTATGAAGTTATGTTATGAAACAACCAATGTCGTCAAAGTTGGACTCCAAGTCAACGTAACGCCATCTATTGGAAACACCATCATGGCTTTATCAGCGTAATGAGCGATAAAGTTATAGCCAAAAATTGTCTATAAAATATCGGTTAGGAGGGCATTGTCTGCCTCAGTGGCGCAGTTGGAAGTGGGTCGCATTTTAAAGCGACGACTGCGCTTGAGGTCTCGGGTTCGATACCCGGGACGTTCCAAAAGTTTGTACCTGAGTTTTCTGTTCAGATAATGTCAACCCGAAGTCTGGAAGTGTCTTATACCCCTGCTTCGTGCCTCGGAAAGCACGTTAAGATTTTGGTCCTGCGCCCGATCTCTCTTCGATCTTGTCACACTGGTGTAATGGAATAAGAAACTGTTCTAGTGTCTGAGCACACACCTATGAACTATTATATTATGTCCTACGTCGATGGCTGATCGTTATAATTGGCCGCTAGGAATAGCCGAAATATTGGTTAGGATGGCATTATTTGCGCACACACAAAAATGTGCACTATAATATGGGCACTTGGACATATCACACAAATAAGTAGTGCATAGTGCCATGGGCACTTTGGGCATATCATAGTGCATAGTGCCCTGGGCACTTTGGGCATATCATAGTGCATAGTGCCCTGGGCACTTTGGGCATATCATAGTGCAGAGTGCCCTGGGCACTTTGGGCATATCATAGTGCAGAGTGCCCTGGGCACTTTGGGCATATCATAGTGCCTAGGGCCCTGGACACTTTGGGCATATCATAGCAGGGCTGGAAACCGGTTTTTAATTAACCAGGTTAATATCGATCTCAAACAGGTTTTTTCGTAAGTGTTCGTTCGGAGCGGAACCGATTCGCGAGCAATATTGCTTCTGGGATAAACCTGGTTAATTCCACGAGGCGCGTGAATAGTGCAGCGATATATTTTGTCTCTTTTTAGGACGCGATGCGATTGGACGCGATGCTTGCAGCCACAAGCATAAACATCGTCTTCTCTTTCTCTTTCAATCGTTGCTTTTCATTTAAGGGCGGAGCGAGCGAAATCATTTTGGTTTTTAACCAGGTTTTGGGAGCGGAATCAAAACCTAAACGGTCTAAGAGCTTAACCAGAAATAATACCGGTTTCAACGAGTGGAATCGAAATCAAAACGCTCTTTTCAAAATGTATGAAGCTGCGCGAAACCTGGTTGCGAATTTTAACCAGGTATTCCAGCCTTGTATCATAGTGTATAATGCCCTGGGCACTTTGGGCATATCATACTGCATAGTGCCCTGGGCGCTTTGGCATATCATAGTGCATAGTGCCGTGGGCAATTAGGCATATCAATAGTGCATAGTGCCCTTGGCACTTGGCTAGAGGACATGACTTACATTTCTCACTGGCACATGGGCGACCAGGTCCAAATGGTTAACAAAACCATCCAAGTACTTGAAGTCGTGCTCCTTACTCCTCAGGCGGAAGGTCTGCATCAGGTCTGTGAGGGTGGTCCCCGCGCCCACCACTAGGTTTGCATCTACCAGGCTGTCTTTGAGGGTCTCTATAGATGATATGTCTATGAAGACCCGTGGTTCTGACGCCCTGGAGTACAGTCCTGAAAAACAAATGTAGGTGCAATCAAATCAATATATAACTAAACGTTTTGATTTATTGATGGCCATTCGTATCGGTTTATTAGTTCCAAGCTGTACGCCATAGATGGCGCTTGACGTAGAATACATCGCGCAAGTATTTGACTTTTAATAAATAAGCCTTAAATAAATAAGCCATGACCTTGTTTATTCAACCTCTTTATAAATAGTATAGATGGATAGATTTTGTTTAATTTTAGTTTTTTATATGTTTGTGCTTAATGTCAGTGAATGTAACTAACATTTACAGAGAAATTGCTAAAAAAAACAATTGAGTTTTCTATACCTACATAAAGAAGTTCCACAAATATGTGTGCTACAGTCGTCCAACTAATTAAAAAAACAATGTGCAAGACTAATGAGGAAAAATACTAAAGCACCAACTAAATAATATTTATACTTATTAAGTATTTTATTACCTTGGCCTGTATTACCAGCTACAAGAACATAATTATCGAATCCCTCTCTGGCTAGTACCTGAAAAAAAAAACATAACGAAGCCCATTAAAATGGTATAAATTAAAATAATTACAGTGTCAAACATCATCACGTAATAATTAAGTATGGTAATGTTTGTTTACGACTAACGAAGGTATTAGGTAAGTAATACATATTTCGTAATATACTTTCTATACAGGGTGTATCGTCTACATTTTTTTGACTCCCCATACAATATTAACAAGTCACGTGACCGATTTTGTATGAAAGGTTAATAAGTACCTAATGATTATAAGAATTCCCAAAAATTATAGAACAAATGTTGTCCGGAATGATTGTTAGAAAACTTGGTTAAGGGGATGTTAATGTTTACAAATACATCCTGTATAGCACGTAGCTGTTTCAGTTGTTAAAATCTAAATGTTATGTTCTAGATGTTGTTAGTTCTTAAGTTGTGAATTTTGTGCAATAAAGTAATGTCTATCTTCCAAATAATCTGCTACGACATCACTAATTTTCCATCATACTTCAGCACCACTCATTCATTAAACACTAGTGGATCGCCTTTACTTCCTGACTTCATGTTGCTATCAGTTCCAAAGCGCACCAACAGATGGCGCTTAAAGTACATTACATTGTACAACTGTACCTTGAAGACGTCTTGTACAGTGAAGGCCTTGTACCAGCGGCTGGTGCGGCCTCCCAGGCTCATCAGGCCGCTGGGCCTGTCGTGTATGACGCACCACTCGTCGTCTACCGTGCTGCATCGCCGATTGCACTTGTGGGTGCATTTAACGTTGTCAAGATCTTCTAGATCCTGGAATCAAATTATAAGTGTAATTTAAAATACCAGCACTCAGGCATAAGTAAAGTAAAGTATCAGCCTATTTACTGTCTCACTGCAGGGCAAAGGCCACCATCATAGAAATCAAGTTATCGCTACTATGATGGGATTAGGCTTAATCACCACGCTTGCCTAATGCGGATTGGTGATCACAAACCCGAGCTATGTTCGAAAAATTCGAAACATACTTTTGCTCGACCCGGGAATCGAACCCGGGACCCCGAGATCACGGCCCGGTACTTAAACCACCAACGGGGCATAAGTACTGAACTTTATTTTTATGTGATAGGTGGCAGACGAGCAGACGGATCACTTCAGTACCCTAATTCACTCGAAGAAACACAGCGCAACCGCTGCTTCACGCCGCAGCCGGTCTTCTGTGAGGCCGTGGTATCACTCTGGTCGAGCTGGCCCATTCATGCGGAAGCGTGACTCTCCCACGGGAGTCATGCTTGAGCTACTTGACGATAATTTACGTCACAACGTTAAGTTACATTTTCGCAGTCTTTGATCAATTCTCAATTGTGGGAGAGCCATGCTTCGGCATGAATGGGCCTGCTCGACCGGAGTGATACCACTGCCTCACAGAAAACCGGCGTGAAGCAGCTCCTGTGCTGTGTTTCGCCGAGTGAGTGAGGGTACCGGAGGCCCTTCGGGGGGAAGGGGATAAAAGGTTAGCAGCGCACTTGTTGCATGTGTTCATGGGCGGCGGCAATTGACAACATTTCATAATTTTTGCATGTCTATATTATTGTTTTATATGAAAGTAGATATAAAATAAAGCGACCCATATTTTTTGTTTTTTCGAAATTATGTTTATAATATACCTAAAAAACATATTTTATCCTTCGTATTCTAAACAGACGTAAGCGCCAAATTACGTCATACTTACTGAGATACAATATACTCTGTGCTTACTGAGGAATACAGTTAGTTCCTTTACCTATTAAAAAAACCGTCAATAAAAGTTACATTGACAACTATTGACAATTTCATTTTATGTCTTGCATCTGTCTGTCATAGAATTATAACCTCCCTTTTTCCCATACTATTTAAATAAAATGAAAGTTTCCGACGGATTTCAAGTTGCTGATAGTAGAAACTTGCCAAGAGTAAACTATCTAATGTTACTGGAGTTCATGCAAGAGAACGACTGCTACAACGTTGCTGAACTACGTAGTAACTAAAGCATTACTTGCTTCGCGGGAAGCCTACGTAGACACGGCGCGCGGCGGTGGGATACGTAGAATTAAAGCGAGAGGTCGATTTGTGTACCGTCCAGTGCTGATACATAAGTTCTGGCTGACTATGATGAGCTCTGTGTTAAAAAAATAATAGATGCTGCTTAGGTATTTTGGAAAAATTATATGTTTCAAAAAAGTATAGAGTGCAAAATAAAAGATGTAAAATGTTTCATATTTTTTATTAACCTTGTGTAAATAAATAACTAAGTAAGTACCTACCTATGTGAAGCTTATTTAATGAATTTTAATAATTATACACCTATGAATCTACGATGGCAATCTAGCTTTCAATTTGACCCGTCCTTTCACCGTCTTCATTAATTTTCTAAGTACAAAACACGCAGAGAACAGTTAATTTCTTGATAACCAATGCATTGCACCATTCTTACTTCGTAGACACTGGCAATGAAAAAAAGGATTTCTCCGGAGCAGGAATAGAATTGTTCGTGCAGATAGGGACACAACAATATTTCGGATCCTTCATTGGCACATACGCAATAGTTTTCTTTGTTGTAAACGATTATAAATGAGAATTTATGAGAATTGTAATGAGTACGAGGAATTATTTTTACAAATGTCACTGAAGACACATGACAGTTAATTCACAGATATTATCAGTTTTAGCAATGGAGAAGGTATAGGCAAAGGAAATATTTCATTCTTCAGTAAGTATGACGTCATTTTTCAGTTTTCAGTTATAATTTTTTTTCTCAGTAAATAAGCAATATAAAAAATATTTTGATATATTCTCGATATCAGGAGAAGAAAACAAAGAAATGGTATTTTTTATTTTAGGGCTTAGAAATTTTGAAATGTTGTCAATTGCTTACCATCAGGTGATCCGCCTGCTCGTCTGCTACCTATCACATAAAAATAAACACTACATTTTAATCCAGGCAGTATTTTTAAAAACTGTTTAACATTTTTCAACTCAATTTTTCTAGGTACTTACGAGTATTCCTGCTTTGAGATTTTGGATCGAAGTCGGTAGCAAAACTTTTGAAGGCGTCCAATATCGGCCTGTAGCCGGTACACCGACAAATGTTGCCGCCAAACGAGTTTTCTACATCTCCTATAGTGATCTTTTGTTTTGAACCTTCGAACAAACTAAAATGAAATAAAAAACATCATTAAGCTAATACGGAATAACAAAAGACGGATATAATTTTTATTAAGGGTTGCGAAGGTCAAACGGACTGCCAACTGCCTGCTTTATTGTACGGTGGCCTGCACATCAAGTTACTACAATCTGTCAAATTTCTTCAATTGAACCTCACTTTTATGTCAAACGTGTTTGGTTCAATATCAACTGAGGAAATTTGACAGATTGTAGTAACTTGATGTGCTGGCCACTGTACAACTGCAGGCTTTCAAAATCATGGTCCAAGAGTACCTGGCCTGGGCTTCGACACGATGGCTTTAGAAGCTGATTGCTAGGTCTTATAAAAAGCCGGACAATCCGACCAATTTAGCCAGATAAAAGCAGCAGCCAGGTAAAAAGGCCAACACCCTTGCGGAATATCGAAGCGTACGGATTGTAGTATGAACAAACTTCAAGGTCTGGTCTTTATTTTTCTTTATGTTCGCCTACATTTAATCTGTATACTAAACTTCGGAGAAATAATAGGATGGCTGTCTCCTTAATCTTTCATTTCTATAATCCGCAATTTGTCTTTTAATGTTAATGTTTACATAGCGGAGCCATGATGTGAGTTAAATTGATACTATGACTGTAAGCGATAAACAAGAAATTGACTTGACGATGGATTAACCGCCGCGACCGGAATACAGCGATCACCGACCAAGCGGAAGGCCGGATTATTGTGGCCCTACTGTAATATAACAAAATTGAGCCCCAAAACGTAATGAGGGCGGGCCACTAGTATGTTGTAAAAGACAAACGGTAACATATGCCTACCTAGACGTCCTAGAGATGTGGTGCTGTAGAAGAATGCTCGGAGTAACGTGGACTGATTTTCGTACCAAACGAGTCTATACCTACTTCGAGAACTCTGCATTAGGCAGCGTTTATCATCTTTGGTGCAGTCTCGTATCCTCACCCTTTTTGGTCACGTATGCCGCTAAGGGCAGTTGGCAATTGAGCGACTTGTTGTCCAAGAAAAGGTTGAGGGAACCAGGCCACGAAGAAGATCGCCTATGAGGTGGACTGACCAGATAAAAGCAGCAAGTGACTCATCATCACTTAATGAATACACGAGATAGGCGGCCATCAGAGACGAGTGGCGGCGTATTGTAGGGCTTGCCACCAATGCCTGAAGTTAAGACCACGACCACTCTGTCAAGAGTGATACCGACATAGAAGAAGAAGAACATTTTTATTTATTTACCTGTACATATTCATCACCCATCCAGGAGTGCAGTAGCCACACTGTGTCCCGTTGAACGCAGCCAGCCGGCTTTGTATGGGATGGTAGCCGTCCTTGCGGTTCCCAACGCCTTCTACTGTCGTTATATCCCATTGGTGACATGACAGTATGTGGACGAGGCACTGAAGAAAAAATGTTTTTTTTTATTAAGTATTTATTCTGCCACACAGTGATCATTTCAAACCTGCCCTGTTTTCTAAAACATTACACGGTTAACTGTTATCTATAACAGCTAACCGTAATGTAATACGGCGGATTATACGATCCGGCTGCGACGTGAATAAGTATCTATACTTCCGCCAATTACAATTTTATTAAGCAACTAGTGGCCCGCCCTCACTTCGCTTCGGGGCATTAGTTTCCCATGCAACCAATAGATGGCGCTGTGTGTTATTACATCGCACATGTGTTTTGATTTTTCGGTTAAACTATAAGCCTTATCGTTGTCTGTAGAAATTATCTCTTTATAAATAGTATAGATAAGATTTCTTTGCACTGCATAAATCCATTGCGAACACGCTGTTTTTCTTTTTTTCTATCTAAAGGTTGTCTGGAAAATATCGCTAAAGAACAACGGTTTAAGACCGCTGTATGTACTCGTATTATACTGTTTATTGCTGTTATTTCACTCATCTCATGTATTCTATTTATGTGCAATAAAGAATATCTATCTAGTTATACTATCGTGTTCTATACCTATTCAAGTTTACGTTAGCAATCTTTATGATGTGTAATAAAGATACATCTTGCCAGTCGGCAGGCATTGCCCATATGACCAATGAGAAATAATGAATTGTTTAAGTGAGACGACCTTGCCGGTTAGCTAATAGGTAATGGTTTTTTGTGGCATGTTCGTCTATTGTTTTTATAGTTAGTTTCCACTGTAAGCGAAATATATGTATGTAGAACTAAATATCTTAGGTATGTACTTCATCATAATATTAATAACTAGTTTATAGATTTACATGCGAGTTTGAGTAATATGACACAACAATCAGTGTTATGCTCACAACATAAGTACAAGACAAACGAATGTCGCGACCTTCTATAACTACATAATTTACATAGGTACTTACAAGTATGGTCATTAAGTAAAAATATAGGTAAAAAACTTTAAGAACTTATTTAGATAAAGGTGATATATTGAAGTATTCAAGCGCTTAATCCAAATCGCTGTGCTTCACCGAGTGAGTGAGGCTACCGGAGGCCTAATCTGAAAGAGCGTTAAAAGGTTGGCAGCGCACTTGTAACTCCACTGGTGTTGCGGGTGTCTATGGGCGGCGGAAAGCGCTTAGCAATAGGTGATCCGTTTGCTCGGCTGCCACCTTTCACATAAAAAAACTCGCTAGCAATGTTACTGAGCCGAAGTTGGCATCGTGGGAACTCGCAAATCTGTACAGCATATATCGTATACTGGGTGTCGTCGAGAGCAATGGCGAGCCCAACTACTGGCATACGAGTAGGTAGACAAGACAGCTACTCAAGCTGGCTACTGGCTTGGCAGCAGCTAGCACTGTGTAAACCAGTCTAGATACATATACAGATGTATATAGGGTCGAGACTACCTGCAAACCTTCAAGAAGTGAACGTATTCCGTTTTTAAAAGGTCGGCGCCCTTGTGATTCCTCTGGTATTGGTGCGTCAATGGGCGGCCGTAATTGCTTACCATCAGAAGATTTGTATGTTCGGCTGCCCCATATATTTATCTATAATATTTATAGGTAAATTCTGTTGGGGGAGGCCTATGTCCAGCAGTGGACGTCTATTGGCTGAAATGATGATGATGAAATTATATAAACAACAGATAGAGCTTATCTAGGTAAACCGAAAAAGCAAGACACATAATATGCGATGCAATCGACACCCAGCGCCATCTATTGGTGGCATGGGTAACTAATCTCCCGAAAAAGAAGTGAGGCGGGCCACTAATAAAAATACATAGGTCAAACTTTGCCACTGGATTTACTTACAGAATTCACAGCGAAGGTGTGTTTTTCTTTAGTGGTGGGGTGAGTCTGGGTGACGGAGACCACGCAGGCGCCGCAGCCACCCTCGTGACACATGGCCTTGGTGCCGTGCAGCTGCAGGTAGTTGCGGAGGTAGTCGTTCAGTGACGTCATTGGACTCACCTCCGACCCAGCTAAAAATAAAGTAAATTACATAGTTTGTATTCTCATGATATAATGTATCACAGACACACAGACCCAACACAAATATCTATGTCATCAAGAAACATTTGTTTTACTGCAAGAATTGACCGCGCGACCTTTTGAGTCTCACTGCGTCGTTCAAGCCTTGTTGGTCATCATCATCATCATCAGCCTTTTGAAGTCCACTGCTGGTCATAGGCCTCTCCGAATGCTCGCCACTTTGATCGATCTTTGGCTACTCGCATCCAGATCCAGCCAGCCCTATTGCGTAGATCGTCACTCCATCTGGCCTGAAGCCGTCCTACACTACGTTTACCAACTTTGTTGGTCTGGTCTAATTTTCTTTATGATATAGTTGACAGACGACCCACCTCTTCACCTCTCAGATATTTACGACGACTCAAAAAGGGGTCAAAGACAAAAGACATTGTCCAGAAAATTATAATAATCCTCTTTCTTAACGATGGATGAACGCTCGACACGAACAAATATCGTTAAGTATTCGGCTTGTAACAAAAGTAGGTATGTAATTTTTCATCAATATTTCCTTATCTCATCATAATTATCATCCATGAATGTACTTCATTATAGTTTTCAAAGTGCATAGATAGGTATAATATAATACAAATGTAATGTACCTACTTTACTTATAGATTAGGTACTAATAAAGTATCAGCTTAAATACTGTCCTACTGTAGATGTAGGGCAAACTTGCCTAATGCGGATTGGTAATTATCAACCCGAGCTAGGTACGTTTGAAAAATTCAATGCATACTTTTTGCTCCTGGAAATCGAATCCGAAACCCTGAGATCAGGACCCATTACTTAAGCCACTGGACCAATAGGGTTCATAGAGGAATACTTACATAATGTATAGCTGTCTCCATTTACGGTAAAGGATATTTTATCCATCTTTATTTCAATCTTTGAAGGCTCACAGTCAATTTGAAGTTAACCAGCAATCTGAGGAAAATAATATGAGCAACTCAAAATATAGAAAATAAATCATAAACATTAATATTAAAAGCTTGTATCGTAAGCACAGTAGAACAGTGATTACTTATTTGAATCAATTGGGACAGTCTGACATAGACTGGTAATAAAGAAAATTTGACTGACACACAGAATATTTGTTTTGTGTAGTTTTTATATCAATTTATATTTTTTAGTTGCATTCGCTTGCAATGTAATACCTACATTGATAAGATAAAATCCTGCACCAAAATTTGCTTGTGTTTAAATACGTAGGTACGTATAAAGCTAAAGATAGGCGAAATAACATGTTAAATGAGATAAGTTAGGTACAAACCTTTAAGTTCTGGCACTCCAAGTAGATTTAAAGTACGAAGCCGAATTGAGTAAACTTTGCAAAAAAAACTCTAACCGCCCGAACTGGTCAGAGCACTTAAGTAAACAAGCAAGTTCAGAATGGCGATTGCTTGCCTTGCACAAGAGTTAAAAACGGCATATCGGGTAATTAGCACTGATCTAGAAAAAAAGTAAATTAAATTGAACACAAAATTAACACACCCATTCACCAGCAAGATCATTGAACTTCGCGCTGAAAAAATAAAATGAATGAAAACTTGATATTGCCACAGACTAAAAACTGGCAAATATGACAGTTACACGGTTGGGGTAAAAGATCAAAATATCGATATCATTCCAAAAACAATCGATAATCTCAATAAAGATAAATATTCATTTATTTGGTAAAAAATATTATTGATCAACATGTTTTACCGTGAACAGGTGTAAAAATCAATAAAATGCATGGTCTTCCTTTTATTTCTGATAGTACGTTATTAAGCAAAAAATAATCCATAAGATGAAGCCCTCCAATCGGTGTGATAAAACTATGCAGGGTAATTATTTTTCTCGTGTAGCGATTTCGATACCCGGTTCAACCGAGTACCTTAAAAATCAATGAATGCAGTTTAGATTGTTTGTGAAATTAAAACAATGTCTTCTTTCAGTAAAATGTTCCATCTACAATATTAAAAGTACTTTCCCTCCATGTGCGATGCCCTGTATAATAACACTAATTAGTAGGTACTATAATTATATGAAGCAAACTTTTAACATAAGTCTTTAATAAAATGTATTATATAAGTCTTAAGAATATACAAAGTGTCACTTATAATAATATGCATCGATCAGAATAAGTAGTACATACGACTAAGATTTATTCCTAATAGGTACAAACCTACCTGTATTAAGGAAATATGTTAAACTAAACTAAATAAAAATAAAATAATACTTTAAATATAAAATTAATTTTTTATATAGTTTACAAGTTAACTGTCTCTGTCTGTATAAGTTCTACATACATAATTATACAGTTATACATACATATAATAACATAGCTTTTAACTGTGGGAGAGCCACGCTTCGGCATGAATGGGCCGGCTCAACCGGAGCTTGATACCACTGCCTCACAGAAAACCGGCGTGAAGCAGCCCCTGTGCTGTGTTTCGCCGAGTGAGTGAGGGTACCGGAGGCCCACCCGGGGGGAAGGGGATTAAAGGTTGGCAACGCACTTGTAACTCCACTAGTGTTGCAAGTGTCCATGAGCGGTGGCAATTGCTTACCATCAGGTGATCCGCCTGCTCGTCTGCTACCTATCACATAAAAAAAAAGCTACATTTGATTACGTGCAAATATTTCATACTTACTTATCGTTATAATCGATATTCTTTTTCATTTGCCCATCCCTAGTGACAACTGACATTAACTATGCGTTTGTGAATACAGTTATTTTTTTATCTATGTACTGTCAAAATGATATCGTCACTGGAAAGGCAACTTTTCTGCTGTGCGAAAGGGTCGTTTCGAGAAAAAGCCGTTTAAAGTTTTTTTTTTAGAAAAAAAATTCGTACCTTTTTGTCCTGTTATCCGATTTTAACAAAATAAATTGACAATTGCTACGGCATTTTTTGTTTATTTTTACACGTATGTTGCATACTGTTGTGATAGCCAGAAATAGCTGTGGGTTGGGTAAGAGACACGCAAAAGAAAAAGTGACCTCAACTTTCTTCAAAACTTGGTAAGGCAAAGTTTCTTACCAAGCAGTTAATAATTTTATTGCAGTTTAAAATACTGACGTATTCATCAATAATCCATTGAAGTAAGTTAAAATTTCTTTTCACGTGGGTTTGAATCAGTGAAGTAAAATTACTTTTAGCACTGTCAGTATATTTATGTAGTGCTATAAAACTTATGTGAAGTGAATTGCCTATGTAAGCGCACAAAAATTTCTTTAAGATATACTTTGTTGCAGTTTAGTGCAGGGTAAAATTACTTCGTACACGAATGCAACCTTAATGTGATTATTTTTTTATTACTTCTGGCTTTTATTATTTCATGGAATAGTTTAATAGGTGTTACCTTAGTAAATACTTTCCTAAGATGATGAAAGATCTTTATTACAATTACTACCTACATAAAGTGGATTATTATTTTGTCATTAACATGAACTTATTTGTAGTGAACTATATCTATATGAACCAACAGAAAAATATGCTAACGTAGCTATATCTTTGGACAACAGTCTGAGTATCATTGTTATTACTATCCTACTATTAAAGGAAAAAATAAATCAAGTACCATTTTGAAAATTACGCTGTTTAGATCACAAAACAAGCTATGTATAACCTCATTTGAAGGAAGTTTTAATATGTAGGTAGCCTACTCTTTAATCATTATCAGGATTCTTGTTAGGTATAAAACTCCCAGATACGAATAGTCTCTTCTGTAATCTGTAGCTTAGTCAACAAAATGACATTTTGTTGAGGTACGTTGAACAAAACGCGTAAAGTACTATGAAAATCACGGCGCTTACGCCTTTTCGTTCGCGAACAAATTTTATCCTAGAAGCGATATAGCGCTGCGTGAATTTCGCATGCTTAGACGATTGAATTATTTTTCAGCGGTACTTTCAAAATGGAACATGTCTTTTGCATACGATAGCTCCTCTAGTTCTACATTTACCTCAATGCTTTGAGATTAGCAAATTTACTTACATATTATTAGTAATCAGACTACCAGTAGCCAATTTTACTCAAAGTGCAACTTGTATTTATTAACGGTAGGTAAAAATTACTTATATAACATTTGTTTAACAAAATCCAGAAATTGTTTTATACAAGAAATTGTGCCAAACTGGAAATACGAAAAATCTCCTTTTTTTCGGTTTTCTTAAACGCCAAAAACTTGCTCTGATCGTAATGGGACCCAGACAGAACGACGCAGAAAAAATCGCTGATTCCGAATATATAAATAACTCAAAATCGACATTTTGTTTGCAGCAGAAAAGTTGCCTTTCCAGTGACGATATACATATCCGATTTTGTGATATTATGACTCCTTGTCCCGAGAACTCCTTCCCGCCTTTGGTTGACGATTAAAGTTAATCTGATGCCTATTTCCCTCCGGCCTCTAATATCCGCCACCTGTGATCTGTGTAAACGCATGTTATTAGGTACTCTGTCAATAAAATCGTGAAAAATATACCTATTCTTGAAGAAATAAGAAGTTCCATAGTAATTTACCAAATGGATGGGGCTAGGTACCATACTTTATGATGTAAGTGGCAGTGGCGCCATCAATAAATTTCATGACTTTCTTGATGCATTTTAATAAATGAAGTTGTAATTTTTTTTCTATCTTAAGTCGATCGAGAGATAAGTATCTACTTATGTAATCTACACATACCTACTAGGTAGGCATACCTAATATAGGTAGGTAGGTTTCTTAACAAAAGATGCGGGGATGTCCCGTATTTATTTTAAACAAGTGTGACCAACTTTCAGTTTTCACAAAACTCGGGATGCAGTAGAAATATTTGTTCTATTGAGAAGTTACGTTTTAATATGAAAATTGTTAACCGGTTCGTATCTTTGTTCTGGCGATTACCCTCACTACACAACGGTAATTTTTATTAATTAATAAATAATTAGGTATATGCGCCAGAAAATCACACCAATTAACCTGGTCCAAAACTAGGGCAACCCCTGTACTACCTGCAGGGCAAAGGCCTCCATCATAGAAATCGCTAATGGGATTAGGCTTAATCACCACGCTTGCCTTAAGCGGATTGGTGATCACAAACCCGTGCTATGTTCGAAAAATACGAAACATACTTTTGCTCGACCCGGGAACCGAACCCGGGACCTTTCGCGCTTTGGGCGAACACCTTAGCCACTGCGCTATCGGGGCCGTATTAAACTATTCCTAAGCCAACACGACCACAATCGCAGCTGATGGAAAGTGTCGATGAGATCTTGGATGACAAGCGTTTGCCTAGAAGATGCCTGCTTCACTCTTGCTTTAAAGATGTCCAGATTATAGTGGTCGGGGAAAACAGACCTCAGTAAAAGTTCCACTCCTTAGCTGTCCGAATTATAGGTATGGAAGTTTAAGATCTGTAAACTTTGTAACTAAATAAAGAGGTTTTATAAATGTTACTAGGTACTATATTAATCTACTTTGTAAGTAAAAGGGAGTATTGTTTCATACACACACGACACTCATGGGTCACGCCGTAACCACTTGACCATTTTGTGTGTAAAAACATCTACCTACTTGGTATCCCTTATAAGAAGTACGTCGTCATGGGGTTTAACGATCCCATGCACCTTGAAATAAAGTCTATAATCGTTTGCCACCAGGTTCTAATAAATAACAACCATATAAACGTCTTGCACGTATCGTTTACTAAGTTAATGCAAAAATAATAAATAACAGTGAACCATCTTTCATCAGTTGACGACCCGTTTGGTTCAGTGGTAGTGAATGCTGCGTCTGGGCCAAGGGTTGCGGGTTCGATCCCCGCACAGTACAAACATTTGTGTGCATGAACATGTTTGTTTGTATTGGTCTGGGTGTTTTCTATGTATTATAAGTATGTATTTACAAAAGAAAAGTATTATACCTACGTATATATTTGTAATTCCACTGTTAGTTCTGATATCTGTAACACAGGTGCTTGAGCTACCTCACCAACCAAATGACCACCAAGAGACCAATGTATGTGATGTAGTGAAATATCTCTTTTGGTGGTCGTCACCACACCTAGTTAGTTTTAACCTACGTCACGTTGGGTTCCCAGCCCATCCGGGGGGGGTCAGCGTCCTGCCCGCCGTCTAGGTAGGCCCCGTCCGGGGAGGGTCGTGGAGCGTGAAGGCTTCGTGCCGGTCACCACGGTCTCTCCCCACTTAAGGACGATGAGAGGGTGCCCAGGGGTTTTAGTCGGTACACCCTCGCCGCCGCGTAACCCGTCCGCCCCCCGGCAGACGGGTATGCGTAAAGCATTTCCCCTGGGACATCAAAAAAAAAAACCTAAGCTACCTAGCTTTTTACTAACTTCTCTGACTTTGGACCGTTATATCTGAGATACAATGAACTATATGTAACCTAGGCATACCTAAGGCATTCTTTCGAGGATACCGGTAACTGGAGGTACGTACAGCCACACATCAAAGTATACACAGCTGTCAAATTTCTTCTATCGACTCTCATCTTACCGTCATACACATTAGGTTGAATATCGATTGATGAAATTTGACAGGTTGTACCCTAGATAGCCTAAATCCTTGTTATTAATAATAACACACTGAACACACACATTAATAATTCCTAATTGATAGTTTGCGTTCACTTCATCAAGTTGAGTGTGCTGACATTATAATATAATAAGTAATAATATTTCACTACATCACATAACATTGGTCTGACTCTGAGATAAGTAGCTCAAGCACCTGTGTTACAGATATCAGAACCAACAGTGGTACCTATTACAAATATATACGTATAATACTTTTGTTTTGTAAATACATACTTATAATACATAGAAAACACCCATATGATATACCTAATATGTTAGGTACAGCGGCGGACACATCAAGCTTTACAAAACTGTCAATTTCTTCATTCGATTATAAACCATAAATTGTTACCCATTGAGTTCGAAATCGATTGAGCAAATTTGACAGTTTTGTAAAGCTTGATGTGTCCGCCACTGTACCTATCTATTTAAATCCTTAACACATTTATTTACCTATAGGAAATAGTCCTTTATTTTTAAAGGAACTGCATTAAAAGTAGACTACAAGTTATAGGCTTTTTTATTCCACCAATCATTTCAAATTTTGCCAAGAAATTTAGGTTAGTATGTAATTAGGTTAGGTCTAAACTTTCAAACAGTAGGTATAGTCTGTCGTGAATGATAATAATTATAATTCTTCTATCACCTAACTCTAATCGACACTTTGTAAGTGTAAGTCCCGGATCGCTAGCTTTTCCCCTGCGAAACCAAAAAAAAGTTGTTTTACTGTTCTTGTGTTACTGTTCACTACTTAGAACTAGTTGTACTGTACCTACTTGACGGTTATCCATTCGTCAACTAAGCGGCTGGCCCGATAAGGACTTACTGACACAGGGACGGAATCAACCGATGTGTTAAAAGATAAAATACTTAGGTAAGTAGTCAAAATATATATCTATCTATATCTATATATATCTAGGATAAGTAGATACCTACATAGATATTGTTTTTTTCAATCGCGGTAATCGCTTATTACCATCAGGTGATCCGTCGTCTCGTCTGCCACCTATCATAAAAAAAGAAATATATCTTACCTAAGTAAATAAAGCACTTAAAAATTCATCAATGTTTTGTTGTAAAACAGTGCCCATGGAATATAACACGAAATGTAAGAGGAATCAAACGAGGTGATCTATCTAGGTCATTCTTGGAGATCTAACTTTCATGGCAGTCTTTAATTCCAATATTTATCCTACAATGACTTCAGAATCTTTAATTAAACTTCATTAAGTATATTGAAGAATTTTGCTATCTTCTGTACTATTTATAAAGAGATAACCTCTATAGACAACGACAAGGCTTACAGGGAACCGAAAACACGAAACGCTTGCGCGATGTAATTGGACACAGCGCCATCTATTGGTTCATTTCTGAATTACGGTCCCGAAGCGAAGTGAGGGCGGGCCACTAGTAATTATAATAGAACTTTAAAGGAATTACATAGGTACATACCTACTTACTTATTTTAAAATTTTGAAGTAAACTTTACAGAATTTACGGTTGGATCACGGATGGATAGCTCAATGGAGACTTAGGATTCTGCTTCCATAACATATAAAAAAATACCCAAACCCACAATTTTTAGGACACTAAAAATATCCCAATATTTGCCAATCGCCTACGGCGGCGATTTATTCCATAGCCACGTACACAGGGTATTTAAAGTGCTCTCTATTCCCTTACCCTCTTAATTCGATGGGACACCAAGTGTGACACGACCGAAGAGAGATCAGGCGCAGAACCACGGGTTAACTTGCTTTCCGAGGAACGGGGGTAGGTATGTACAAGACCGCCAACTTTCAGACTTAGAATAGAATAGAATAGAAAATATTTATTTGGAGCAAAGTACAATAGAATCTTAAAACTAAAATTAAAATTAAACTTATGCTATAAAAACGGTTGCCACTCAGCATTATGTCACTGCTTACTTAGCAATGACGCTGGTATTCTGTGGCACCAGATAGAGTGAGAACGCTACATGCTTGTTTCATTCAGATAAGGTTTTATTCAGATAAGGACTTCAGGCTGACACTGAGAATTTCTGAACAGAAAAACTCAGGTACAAATTTTTAGCCCGTCCTGGAGATCTAACCCGGGACCCCAAAGCGCATCCGTCGCTTTAAAGTGCAACCCACTATCCACTGCGCCACCGAGGCAGTTTGAGGATAATAACTAAATACGCAAGAAATAACTAACAATAACTAACTTTGTAATAATACAGTTTATACAGGTGGAGCCGTTCATTCGTTATTTCAACAGGAAAAATAACATAAAATTATGGATATCGGACAAAAATAGCAGCTTACACACGAGCAGCATCTTGCTGACAGAACGCTGAGATGTAAGTAAGGTACATATGAATTATTAGGTACTAGCTTTTGGAAATGTCAGCCGCTGATGCGGTAAGGCATCGTGTACCTACTAAATCGTCTAGTCGGTTCGATGTGAACGACAAGTTCATTAAAATATAATGGGGAAGCAATAAACTACCTGCGTAACGCGCGCTCACTGTCAGCGGCCAACAATAGTACTTACGTTTGGTCTGAACGATGCCTTATACTTAGTTGTCATGGAGCGATCTTCGGCTGTATCACCATGACATTTCCCTAATACCTACCTATGGGTGACAGTGGCATGACTATTACCACCTGAGGCCCTTGGCAAATTCTTCACAAGCGGCCTTCGCGGCGGTTATTGTTTAGACGGGACTCTAACCCACAACCTTCCACATAGTGTGGCTATTCTTGAGTGGGTTCGAGTTCCTCCTGAGCCCTTCGATGAATTATTTTAAGCGCATTCCTTAAGAATAAATAAGTAGGAAAGAATTGCTATAAATTTGCGGGCGAGTTTTTTTCGGGCGAGTTGTCCCCTAACCCCGAGGAGGGTTAGGGGACAACTCGCCCGAAAAAAACTCGCCCGCAAATTTTATGATTTTTTGATTGGTCACTGTTCTAACCTAACCTAACCAATATTTTTTCGTTTAGTCGAGTTTTGTCAGTATTATCGTCACAAAAATATTGGTTAGGTTAGGTTAGAACAGTGACCAATCAAAAAATCATAAAATTTGCGGGCGAGTTTTTTTCGGGCGAGTTGTCCCCTAACCCAACGATAGACTAAACCATGATGGTACCTAAGTAAGTACTTACTTACACATTTTTATTTGAATGGCATTAAAGTACCTACACATCAATGTAGGTAGGCTGTCAAAATTCTTAAATCGACTATCATCTTCTTATTGTCATACCTACTCATTGGTTGCATATCAATTGAGGAAATTTAACAGGTTGTGGTAACCTTAAGTGTAGCAGACTGTACCTACTTAACTTAAATTACATTTTAAATCGAAGACTCCGGGGCCCTCGGAATAATTCGCTATTAAATAGACCTACGCAACGCCCTTGAATGCACCCCTGTCTAAATCGCTGACGGGCTTGAATAACTTTTTGTTTGTTTTTAAGTTTTCAGCACCATGCCTCTGATTGGGTGATGGTGCGGGGACTATGGGTGATAGGTTGTGAGTGTGACCTACTTAACCGCTCATTTTTAAGTTGTCATTTGTTGTTGCACCATTTCTTATAGCGTCTTAATTAAAGTTATACCCTATATTGTGTTAGAAATATTGTGGGAAGCAGATTTTCTCTATCGATTTACCTAGGTGATTAATCTTGTCTTTTTTTTATTTTTAACTCAATGTGTTTAATTTATCTAAATACCTGCCTTTATAAAGGTTAATTTGCTTTACTTATACTGGAAAAAATCTTTTTTAGACTTTAATTATTTTGCTCTAGATAAATTTGTTGCAAATATTGCCCCGTCCATTCATTGCATCTAATCTTAACACCCCGATGGTTTAATGGTTCAAGTACCGGGCCGTGATCTCGGGGTTCCGGGTTCGATTCCATCTTGGCAATCATATTAAACAACCGAATGAATTTAATACATTACTTGTGAGTTAGATTGTGTGATTGCCAAGTCAATAAATGAATAACCGACTTGGCAAAACATGGATCTCACCACTTTTTACGGTAGTTGCGAGACTTGGTTTTTTTGACAAATTTTGTTTTTGATGGGATAATTATATGACAGCATAGTAAAGTATAATGCTTATAATAAAGTAGGTAGGTAAATAGTAAATACGGTAATACTGGGATGAGGAAATAAAGATTTTAATTCGAGTGTTATTTTCAGGAACATTGAACATAATTATAACTTGTAGCAGTTCATACACAGTTCCCGTTTAAACAAAGTGACAATGTGTTGGTCTGAAAAGTGTTGTTTCTGTGTGAGATTGGATCTGGGATGTTTATGGATCGGTATAACTTCAATGGTACGATTTACATATTATTTATAGCAATTATAAATAACGGTACATAAGTATAATACTTAAAAAATATACTTAGATATGTAGGTACGACTATTTTGATGTTGAATTACTAATATTATATTGATTGTATAGTAAATTTTGGTAACGATTTTGTTGCCATCGCTAAAAGCAACCGACTGGATATCTTCATCATGCAGTACGACGCTTCAAATCGATCACCTATCAAATTAGGACAATTTGATAGGCATCGATCTTTAAGTATGTGATAAGTGGCAAACGGGCAGACGGATCACCTGAAGGCAAGCGGATTGCCGCCGCGGTGCTCATAGACACTTCGTTTCCCGGGGCCTTGAGTGCGCAGAAACCAATTTTGATAGAAAGTCTTATTTTCTACAAGTGCGCAAAATAACGGTCATCGCTATACTTTCGTGCCTCCAGCTATATGTTTCGGTTTTTTCGAACAGAGATCGGGTTTGTGATCACCAAGCGTGGGAATGAAGCCTAATCCCATCATAGTAGCGATGACTTTATTTCTATGATGGAGGCCTTTGCCCTGCAGTGGATAGTATAGTAGGTATACCTAAGGGCTGATACTTTACTTTACTAGGTACATACCTAACTGTAGCGCTACCATGAGTTGACGTCGAAAACTGACTTAACGTAAACTTTTGTTCTGTCTCTTTCAAATGCATCACAATGAAAGAGACAAAGCGATATTTATCGATAGCGAGGATAGGATTTCAAACTCATGGTAAAGGCCACTGATCTCATACTTGCAGATCCTGTCAGTGGCGTTGAGCATTACCTCCGTCATCTTCGTAGTGGCAGAGTTGGATACAGGCCACCTCTCGAACCACCGAGCCGTACACACCCTCGTTGGGCTGTTCCACCTTGATGGGAACCTTGAGTCCAAGGAGCTGATCTTTGGCCTCATCCTAGTTGTCTCGCTTTTGTGGAACGTCTTCTCTTGGTTACTCATATTTGGCGTGAAATTGGTAAGAGAAATTTTATTATCTACTAAAGCCCTGTTGGTCTAGTGGTTTAAGAACTGGGCCGTAATCGTAGGGTCCCGGGTTCCTGGTTCGAGCAAAACTAGGTTTCGAATTTTTTCGAATATAGCTCGGATTTGTGATCACCAATCCGCATTAGGCAAGCGTGGTGATTAAGCCAAATCCCATCATAGTACTTACCTACTTATTAGCGATGACTTGATTTCTATGATGGATGCCTTTGCCCTGTAGTGGGACAGTTATAGGCTAATAATAACTGTTGATTGACTGATTTAGCAGTAGGTAAATAAACTTCGCTCATTTGCCTTCCTATATTATCCATACTAATATTATAAATGCAAAAGTAACTCTGTCTGTCTGTCTGTCTGTCTGTCTGTTACTCTTTCACGCCAAAACTACTGAACGGATTTGAATGAAATTTGGTATACAGATGGTCTAGACCCTGAGAAAGGACATAGGCTACTTTATGTTGCGAAAAAGGGGTTGTAAGGGGTTAAAAGTGGGGTAAAAAGTTACTTTTCCACACGGACGAAGTCGCGGGTGGCCGGTAAGTATATAAGTATAAAAAAACTTATTCAGACCTCGCGACTGGCTTTATAATCATAAAAAGTGTGTAGGTATCTAATGAGGCTAGATGCTTATAAGTTGATAGGTACTTCAAATTTTAAAGGATTTTTTTTCTTTCTTCTAGAGCATTTGCATTAAAACCTTTTTTTAAGTATTTTGCTTTTTTTTTCAGAACAAGTCCAGTTTCGTCCTCAGCTACTTCGCCTTCGGGGTCTTTATCACGTTCTTTGCAATGCTGAGCTCCTTGCTCCTCCTCCTGCAGTCTGCTTGGATCATATCATTCATCCTGATTGGTGCTTCATGTAAGTATTTTCAAGTTTTAAGCATATAATTGAAATCAATTGGAGTGTGCCCTGTCGTCTTAAAGGAAAGTCTCGATCAATTGGCGTCAAAAGAAAATCTTTACTGAGCTTTGGGATAAGTACCTACCTAAGTGTATCTTCGTAGGTACAAGTAGGTACTTACTCATAATTTTAATTATTGTCTAAAGTGTACATACTTTTACCAATTATTAAAATGGATACTTGTAGGAAGAAACTATTAGGTGTATAAGTTTCAAAAAACTTTTAATACTTTCCTTTAAGTTGGTATTCTCAACAGAAGCACTTTAAAACAAAACTTATTACTAATATCTGTGTGACACACAAACACACATATACATACATCCAAATACACACACCACACATAAACATATCCATGCATAAACACTAACCTACTTACTGCCTTTACTTACCTATATGTTTATATTAGGGTCATTTATTGCTTGTTAAGATACTTAATTATTACTTTTACCTACTTACTTATTATAAAGTGATGTTTTGCCCTTAAAATGAATAAATATTATTAGTTCAATAATTGATTTTGGCGTATAAGCCTTCCAGTCTAGTGCGCAAGTCTCTGAATTTATGTAAATTTCCTTTAGCTTTGCTTACAAATTATTTTTTTATTTCTTTTCAGTGGTATACATTCATTTCCTGGTGGCTGTGCATACTCTATACGAACTTCAGGTCAGAGGAAAAATATATCCCGACACATCTGAAGATAACAACTTGTTGATCGAAAACCTCTCCTAACTATTAGAAAGTGATTAATGTAAGTGATCCAATTGCCTAATTGAAACTATAAAATATGATTACAAACCAAAGATTGAAGATTAAATTGATAATATCTTTAATCAATTTGCTCTTCAGATATAAATAGCTCTTAATCAAATATTTTAATGATAAAAGCGAATCAATACCTAATAACAATACGAGATTTGTCTAGTCTGAGTGTAGACTGTACCTACTTAGGTAGTTAGGTATACCTAATACGAAATCTATTTAGTTAGGTATTTGCAGTTCTTGTTTCCTTAAAGGCAAACGTACCTAATTCATATTTTAAAACTACCTATAAGTAGGATCTATTATGTTACATTAAACAAAAAAAAGTATAGGTATATATATATAACATTTGTGCCAAATATGTAAGTTAGTAGTTATGTTAAATTTTAATAACGTGTCTTTGACTAAAACTTTCACGAATCAATGTAATAAATCTTTATTCTTATTATTACTGACATCACATATTTTTATTTACAAAATCATTTACCAAATTGTATACATATAATAATATCTACATGCACACACCCACACTCACGTAAGCACTTACACATACACACACATATACACTCGTACGAACGCGACGCACACACAATCGTGTATGCACACATGCACGAAACAGAAACCCTGCAACGACCGACACCGTTACAAAATAATTACACACAGAAAGTAGGCTACCCACTAACAGCTAAAAACGTGTCATGCACTCACGCATGCGCACTAACGGGAAATACGCCTTTTCGACCACATTAATCCTAGCCTATGACATAAGATTGTCGAACTGTCGAGGTCTGTGGTAGAGGTACTCATGCCGGGCAACAATCCTAGCTTATGTCAACGAACTCTTCTAAATTCAAAATCAGGCTGAGTCTACCTTCTGTGTGTAATTATTATGTTACACCGTCCCGCAACGAATTCAAAGTAAAACAAAAGACAACGCCCAAAATATCCATTCATAAGTGTATTAACAGCACAAAATAATAACAGGTAGGTGAGGTAGGTAGGTAGGTATTAACACGAAAACACTTTATTAAGAGCAAGTACACAACAAGTTCACAACAGGATTTATTATATATTCGTTTATTAATATAACTACATAACTACGGTTACAATATAAGTAGGTAGATATTCCTTTTTTTCCTTCACAATAAACATTTACATAACTACATGAACAATGGATAAATATGTATTAATTTCTCATAAAATATATCGCACCCTTAGAATGATAGTGACCTAACTGAAAATTCTTGTAAACTATTATTTATAACCCTGTAAATAAATAATGACCTGTCTCTAAGAATAACAGGGAAATACTATGCCTCTTGTCTTGCCTCGTGTCTTGTGTTGTTGTGTGTCAGCCTAACATAATCGGGGAAACAAAAGCTCACAGACTCCGATGGCTTGGCCACATGGAAAGAGCATCGCAGTGTCAAGAAAGCCTATCTGGGCCGGCCAACCGGCCGACGTCCGGAGGCAGATCTTCGCGAGCTGCGAGTCAGCGACTGGCGTGGAGCTGCGAATGATAGAGACCAGTGGAGGAGTCTTGTATCGGAGGCCAAAACACACTTTGGGTCGCTGAGCCATCGGAGTAAGTAAGTAAGTACTATGCCTCTTGTGTAGAAGAGATGATGATGATGAGTGTGCAGTATACCAACTCCTCAAGTTCACAGCTCTTCTCTGGTGTTGATTTGTTCGTAGAAGCTGTACGCCAAGAGCGCAGTGTAGCATCTAAAACCTGTAAAGAAGTAATCAGCACATTAGATGCAAAAAAGGATATTCCTTTCTATCTGTAGGTACTACATACTAGGTATTTATTTGGTAAAGCACAAAATCTATTCAGGATATCGTTAGTAATGAAAATGTCAATAGTATCGATAGGAAAAGTATCGGACGTAAAACTATTGACACTAAAAAAATATAATATTGGCGTTATCAATAAGTAGTCCATACTAATATTATAAATGCGAAAGTAACTCTGTCTGTCTGTCTGTCTGCTACGCTTTCACGCCAAAACTACTCAACGGATTTAAATGAAATTTGGTATACAGATAATCTAGACCCTGAGAAAGGACATAGGCTACTTTTTATTGCGAAAAGGGGGTTGTAAGGGGTTGAAAGGGGGGTAAAAAGTTACTTTTCCACGCGGACGGAGTCGCGGGCGGCCGTTAGTAGTGTTATAATATTGTCACGTGGCAAACTATCTATACTATTGATTTTTCTTTTGCTATCGATACTTCACCGTAGTCGCCCAGGATCGTGAAACGTGGAGGAGGGGTAGGGAGGCCTTTGCCCAGCAGTGGGACACGACGGGCTTTTAATAATAATAAATATCGATACTTAATTAACCGATAATGGACTATAAATTTAGTCTAATTCCTTCTTATTAAACTTGATTTAATTACTTATTTATTCGTTATCTAATTCAATCAAACTTAATGAAAATTAATTAGACTAAATTGATAGTCCAATATCGATGGCTAATGAAACGTAATAAATTTATTAAGTTTGATGAGTCCCTACGAGGTGTCATGTGAAACAAAATTCTGGACTATATTAATTTAATATCTTGTACCAAGTGGGGGGTCGCGGGAATTCCTTGGAGAACATTGGGGGAGGCCTGTGTCCAGCAGTGTACGGTTATTGGCTGAAATTAGTGATGATGATGATGCACCTACCATCTGGCATGCGAATTTTGTCGGCCTCGACAGCGTAGTGGTTAAGGTGTTCGTCCGAAGCGCGAAAGGTCCCGGGTTCGATTCCCGATCAAAGGCAATTTAGGAACTTACATCTTTTATCTCAAATTCTCTTGGATCTGGGTGTTCTGGGTTGACGCCCCCGGCTAATTACGCGTCACCTGGTACTCTTAGTACCTACTTAGTTGCCCTAGTTTGAGACCAGGTTGATTGATGTGATTGTCTGGCGCATTTTATTTATTTAAAAACAAAACGGACACTGATGCTTACCCGCAATCAAGATATGGAAGACTATAACAGAAGCGTGGAAGTCGGTGATATGCAGGAAGTAAAGAAAGTTGGACAGCAGGAACAGCACACACCACACGATGAGGTAGGCTTTGATTATGCCGGCATGCTCCTGAAATTATAAGTAAAGTATCAGCCTATATACTGTCCTAAGGATGGAAAGGCCTCCATCATAGAAATCAAGTCATCGCTACTATGATGGGATTGGGCTTCATAACCACGCTTGCCTAATGCGGATTGGTGATCACAAACCCGAGCTGTTCGAAACATTTTGAACATTTGCTCGTCCCGGGCATCGAACCCGAGACCCCGAGATCACGACGCGGTACTTAAACCATTTGAGACCATTCGACCGGCGTAAAGCAACACCTGTGCTGTGTTTCGCAGAGTGTGTGAGGTTACCGGAGGTCCAGCTGGGGGAAAGGGGGTTAAAGGTTTGGCAGCGCACTTGTGACTGACTCCACTGGTATTTAAGCGGCAGCAATCACTTACCATCTGGTGATCCGTCGGATCATCTGCCACCTATATCATAAAAAGAAATAATTATAAGTACCAACCCTCACGACACCGTAGATAAAGAGCAGATCGAACACGAACTTTGCCACCAAAACGAGGCAGATCAAGATACTAATGACATAAAGGCCAGTGGCCTCTGCCTCCGCGTCAGGGTTCGCCTCTATCACTTCGTTGTTCTGCAGGGAGCTGAACATCGACGACACCACTATCATCGCCGCCAGCATGATGAAAGAGCACACCTGCAAACAATATAAAATACACAAAACAATCTTTGTGTGAGTGTGAGGGAGGTTACGGGAAAACTCGCCCGAAAAAAACTGGCACGAGAATTTCAAGATTTTTTAGCTAGTCACTGCTGTAACCTAACTTCACCAATATTTTATTGTTTAGTAGAATTGAGACAGTATTATCATCACAAAAATATTGGTTAGGTTAGGTTAGAACAGTAACCAGGTAAAAAATCTTGAAATTCTCGTGCGAGTTCTTTTCGGGCGAGTTTTCCCCTAACCCACTACCGGAGGCTCTATTGGGGAGAAAGGGCGTTAAGCCCCTTATGGCTACAATGACGAAACTAGTACCGTGCCGTGCCATGCTAAAAACGGCCACTTTTAGCAATAATTAACATTATTGTTACTTGTCGCGTGTTAAAAATATTGCATTGAAAAATCCAATTTACTTGCATCTAAGTTTGTAGAGATTTAGGTTCTTTCTTACATTGTCGCCACAATCAGTGTAAATAGGTTGGCAGCGCTAGTTTCGTCGATATAGCCCCTAAAGAGCGATTTACACTTCAATAAGTACAGTAGCGAGTTAAGTTGCTTCAATAACAGCGAGTAAGGCTTTTTGCTGGGTGAACGGCAAAAATGACATAACTCGCCGATGAAGCAACTTAACGTGCGTGCGTTGACAACGCACTTGTGACTCTTCTGGTGTTTCAGGTCTCTTGGTCTCTATCTATAGGCGGAGGCAATCGCTTACCAGGTGACCCATCTGCTCTTCTGCCAGTTATCACATATAAAAAAAATAGATCTTACCGCATTGAGAACTCCAATAACTTCGAGTCCAGTTTTGAGGTCGAAGCAGAAACAACATGTCGTCAGCTTTGGCAACCCCATTTTAACTGAAATTATAATATTTTGTAAAATTACTTGGTTTCGCTACAAAGAATAACTTTTTTTGAGAGAAATAGAATACGTTTGCTTCCATTGACTTCATAAATGAATACTGACCTAAGTATGGTTAAGTTTTTCTAACGCCCCGAAAATCCTTGGCTCTGAAATGAAATTGTGAAAAATAATCTAATAAATTTATATAAGTATAAAATATATAGAGAAACACATATTCACAAACATGAAAGTACGCGCACACACACACATAGTTAAATTTCGTGTAAGTAATACTTAATATTTAAGTGATTTTAGTCTACTAGTCATTATTATGCTATGGAAGAGCAATGTTGCCTCTAAATTACCAGCAATCAATAAATTTCACTACTTTTTTGACAGAGTGTAAAAAAACTGCGTTTTCGCGATGTATTTTTTCGATAAATTCATGGTCGGATCACTCTTGACAGAGTGGCCGTGATCATCACTTCAGGTATTGACGACAAGCTTCACAACACGCTGCTCTTCTCTGATGTATGCCTTCCTCGTGTATAGTCCGAGGCAAGAAAGTGTAGTTATGACCTTGTGTGTGTGTGTGAGTGCGCAGAAACCAATTTTGATAGAAAGTCTTCTTTTTTACAAGTGCGCAAAATAACGGTCATCGCTATACTTTCGTGCCTCCAGCTATATTAAGTGGTGATGAGTCATTTACTGCTGCTCTTATCTGGTCATTCCACCTCACAGGCAAACTTCCTCGTGACCTGGTTCTTGGTTTCTCAACCTTTGCTTGGACAACAAGCCGTTCAATCAGCTCCCCTCGTTGAAATACGTGACCAAGAAATGCGATCATACGAGAGTGAACCAAAGTTGATAAACGCTACCAAGTTCTAACTTCGTTTACCACAAGATAACTAATTTTAGATTAAGTAAGACCACAAGCATAAGTTAGGTACATACCTGGATTAGAGTAGAACAATATACCTAAGTATCACTAATAATTCGTTCAAGAGTTTCAAGTCACTGTTTTATGCGTTCTGTTGGTCCAGACTCCGGAGGAATGTCAGATTTGTGAGACAACGGGCAATGTCAAAGAATATGCGTAGACAGAACCAACGACCAAACGTATTTCGTTTCCTGTGTTGACGATTTATATATTCGACAGTAAAACACGATAGCGTTTTATCTAAATCACAATAAGTTTGTCGTTAAAAGTATTATGCTATTTTTCAGGAGAATATTTGAGTCTTTTTTTGTGGCTCTACGACCACAATATTAATATTTGCGTGAAAAACAGCATTAGCGTACAAAATTTTTCAGAAGGTTTATTTTATTTTGAGGAATTTACTTTTTTTTCAAAAAGGTTACAGGAAGGTTTGAAGTCACATAATAGTTTTCTGTTTCTTTACGTTTTCATGTTAGAAACTTAAACTTTTAACGGTAGAACTCAGTTCGAGTTGCTAGACTTTCCTTTTTTAATTTGATTGAATACTTATCTGTGTAAAAGAGTAGGTACCTACCTAGAAAAGAATAGAAGAAAAAAATACAGTCACAATAAAAAAACGATGTGAAAATACTAAAAAATCTAACTAAAGTTGTAAGAATGAAGAGTACGGTGTCCGGTGCCACCTATTTTTATTGAACAGTAGAGGTAAAAAATTCTAGGATTTTGAGTAGGTACTTACATTTCAAGTTACTTTTACCAATTGACCTATCTCGTCTTTCTATTCTTTGACGTTCCGAAGGCGCCAAAATGTCTGGGTATGGAAATCAATAAGTCTGGCTGTAGCAACTCTCAAGTTTCATTCAGAACTTATTCTTTGTGTCCTCTACGAGTGTCGCTTCGGTATGAATGGGCCGGCTCGACCAGAGTGATACCACGGCCTCACAGAAGACCGGCGTGAAGCAGTGCTTGCGCTGTGTTTCGTTGAGTAAAAGAGGGTACCGGAGGTCCAACTGGGGGGAAAGAGGGTTAAATGTTGGCAGCGCACCTGTGACTCTACTGGTCTTGCAGATGTTTATGGGGGTCGGCAATTGCTTACCATCTGGTGATCCGTCTGCTCGTCTGCCATCTATCACATAAAAAATAAAGTAATAATAAGCGACCTCTCTGATCTCGCAGATGTTCATGGGCAGCGGCGATTACTTACCAGCAGGTGACCCGCTTGCTCGTTTGCCACCTCTAGTATATAAAAAAAAGCAAGGTAGACATTGCAGTTTCACTCGTTGATGATAGTTTTTAAGTAAACACCATAATTAATGGCAGCCAAGATTAAAATGACGTCCTGTAGGTAGACCATCAGTCCATTGGCTGACGATATTGTAATGGTAGTAGGGAAAATACAAACGATAGGTAAGGTTGGCAGGTGACCGTAGGGAGTGGCGTGATAACGTATGAAATTTTGACGACCCGTTCAGCGCAATGGTGAGACGCCAGACGCCAGGGTCGCGGGTTCGATTCCCGCACCAGCACAAATGTTTGTTGAGGAAACAGATGTTTGTGTTGGGTCTGGGTATTCGTGGTTCCTTCGTTGTTTCTGGTTTCCATAGTACAAGGAAAATTCTTAGTTTAGGACCAGGACAATGTATGTGAAGTTGTCTCAATTTATTTATTTATAAAATAAATAAAAATAAAAATCGTTTATTGCAGGTAACAAATAACCCTTTTATTTATAAAAAAGAGACCGATTCTCAGCAGTGAAGGGACGAAGCCTGAAATAATGATGATCTTAATACACCTTACCTTACCTACGAATATATTATTTAAAGGAAGGGAACGAAGTTATACAGGGTGTATCTGTGAACATTTACATCCCTTTAACCACGTGTTCTACCAACCGTTCTGAACAACATTTGTTCTATGACTTTTGAAAATTCGCTTAAAAAATTTTCATCTTTCCTTACAAAGTCGGTCACGTGACTTGGTCATTTTGTATGAGGAGTCGAAAATTATTTCGAAGAATTTCGAAAAGTTGTTGAACAAATGTTGTTTAGAATGGTTGATAGAACACGTGGTTAAAGGGATGTAAATGTTCACAGATACACCCTGTATAGTTGCGAAAAAAAATGGCTGTGTTATAAAGACATTACGAATTTATGTATAAGGATATATTTTGTAAGAAAAATTGTACTAAATAAATAAATAAAGCATTCCGTTTTTTTCATTTGGCTACGGGACCCTAAAAAAATTTAAGTCGTTTAAATCCCGAAGACCTCATAATAAAGGAGCTAGCTTTATTCGTGTGGTAACATGTTTCGCATGTAAGATCATCACAATCAGCTATTCTATACAAAAAAGGATATTCACCATTTCACCGAGCGAATAATAAGGGTCGCGGGTTCGATTCCCGCACCAACACAAATGTTTGTTGATGAAACAGATATTTGTGTTGGGTCTGGGTGTTTGTAGTACCTTCGTTGTTTCTGGTTTCCATAGCACAAGGGAAAACCTTAGTTTGGGGCCAGGACAATGTATGTGATGTTGTCTCAATTTATTTATTTTATTATTTATTTTTATTACCGAGCATTCATTCATGTCTGATTTTTATTTTGCTTATTTCGATGATCGAAATGATGAGATATTGTAAGTATTTACTATACTATAGACGCTGAACTATTTCTACAAAATGAGCCGCCACTGAAGTTAGGGCACTTAGGTATATCTGATGAGTACTTACTCATATGTCATACTTATGACCTATCTTCAGAAGTCACAATAAATAATGTAGACAAGTTAAGTATCCAATCATTTATTTTCCAATCACATGTGTATAGAACATTGCCTTAAACTAATATAACAAGATAAGTATAGTATAATAGAACACCATTATTGTTATTGTCATTGATATCATGAAATGTTGTCATTTAACGCCTAGGTATATCTACATTATAAGTAGGTACATACATAAAGTTGACGCCATATGGTTAAACCAGCTATTTAATCTTTTGATTTTTAACATAAAAATGTTTTTCAATAATTTTTATACTAGTGGCCCGTCCTCACTTCGTTTTGGGACATTAGTTTCACTAAACATTGAACCAATAGATGGCGCTGGGGGTTGATTAAGTCACGCTAGTGTTTTGTTTTCTTGTCTAACTATCCCTCGCCTCGTCGATTTCTAGGTATAGAATTTCTTTCTTTATAAATAGTAGATATAGAAGATATAGATAGAAGATATGAGTTAAAAGATTTTTTTTTTAGTTTCATTTCTGAATATGGTGAAACCCAAAAATGTATTGCATTTTCTTCCATTTTTAGTTAGTGTCCGAAAAAAGCTATCACTTACGGACGTATAGACAGACATGTTCTGTTTTTTGCCATTTTAATACGGGATAAAGTTAATTATATGCCTATCCTCTGTGTCCTAACCCTTACTATAAAAATCAAATGTGTAGTGGGACTTATATTTTTGTTCCCTTACCTAACAATAGTCCAATCAACAACAGAATATGACTAGAAATATCCTTATTTCTCCCCGGCCACTTTGGGTGTCACCTCTGATGGGCAATTCTCCTACTTTCGAAATTGAAGTCGAATATAGAGATTTGATATTACTTATTGTCCATACAAATCTTTAATTGATCTTCAATCGTATCAAGAGAATCTAGCTAATAGAGGTGAATTTAGAGATTTCATTCATCCGTCCATTCAAATCTCTAATTCGATTTTAAAGTCGGGTTCACGAGAATTGCCCCCCGAGTTAATACGCCACAGGTTAACCAAATGGTTTTCTATAATAAGAATACAATTAATAGATCTATACATAGAGTAACATAGTACATAGATTAGACCAACAAACAATTTTCTCTAATGCGAGAGTCTTAGGTATTTCCTAAATATTATTAAAATTACTTAGTACGAGTACCTACCTAAATATGTACTCGTAGTTTATAGTCTAAAATATCTGGTATCTGTAGACATTTATATCCCTTTAATTATATGTTCTACTAATGTGAACAAAATACTTAGTTCGATGACTTTTGGAAATGGCCAAAAAAATTTAACTTATCATACAAAGTCCGTTACGATACTTTGTCTATTTGTAGATATGGGAAGCCAAAAATATTTTCTACGAAAGAAAAAAATGTTAGTAGCTACCGTGGTTAAAAAGATGTCAATGTCCACAGATACACACTGTAGATATGTAATAAAGTATATGCAGTATAATCAGAAAAAAATAATTTATAAAAAATATACCTTACTTATGTACCAAATATTTCAATAGATAGTATTAACAAAATACTAAGTATTCAAATAATACCTTAATGGTTTTCTTTTAATTTTTAATATGCTAACTTTCATATCAATATGACATAAAATATTCGTTCAACAGCGGGTAATTATCTACAAAAGTATTTTATCAACATACTTAGGCCACACTTACTTCTGTGGTACGTAGGTAGATAAGTAGTACATACATAAACACACGTAGATACAAGTGGGAAATATTTAAAAAACCACGGAGAATTCAAATGCCTCAGTCTACCCCGAGGTCTTAGTACAATTTTATTGATATGTTCATATTGATATACGTGCCTACGTAAGTTTAAATGGAAGGTATAAGCCTAGATACACATTTAAATTCAACAAGCTGAAATGGCAGCGGCCTAGCCATATCAACCGTAGAACCGAGTTCAGCACGAACTTTTCAAAGCAACCCGTAGCAAATAGGTCCTAAACAATTTGTATGAAAACTTGAAGAGCGCCCTCTATAATAGTATGTAAGCGTAACTAAAATTTACAGGTCTTACGTCAGAAAGGATAGTGTCGTAAAGTGAGCACCCGGCCACAGATTAATGCTGCTTTTCCAACAGAGCTGTGCGAGGTAACTAGGCGGTGTGCGAGGGAAAATCCACCAATAGAATCACTTCATTTTCCTAGCCTCGCTCAGCTATTGGTGAATTCATTTCTCTTACACCGCTTACCTTGCACAGGCTCTGGTGGAAAAGCAGCCTCAACAAACATCCGTTTGCACTGTACTGGCCATCGAGATGCTTCTTCACGCTTTGTTCGAAGAAGTCCTTTAAGGGGACAAACATTTTGAGAGGCCTATGTCTAGCGTTGGGCAGCGACAGTCTGATGATGACTTGTTAAAACAGCCAAATAACATCAACCACCTCCAAGGGGATATGACCCTAATACACTCTTCCCCTGTATTCTAGCATGCAGTTGCAAAGTAATGTGCAAGTATGCAACATTACTTTATCAATATTAAGTAACACGATGGTGGACACAATGTTTTGAGTAATTAAGTTCTTCGGCTGTAGCACTACATCATTATCGTATATTGTCTGTCTAATGGCGTAGAGTGCACTCAAAACTTCAATTTGTGCATTGTAGTAAATATAAGGTTACAGAGTATTAAAGAGTGCCCTTTCATAATCTAAGTAGTTTTGAAATTGAACCGTATGTCGCGTTGTAGAAGTTTTTATTTTAGACTAGTGGCCCGCCCTCACTTCGTTTTGGGATTTAGTTTTGCTTTTAGTTCCAATCTTTGACAACAGATGCGCTGGGTGTCAATTACATCTAGCAAGCGTGTCTTTTCGGGTTTAATACTGGTATACATCTATAGTGACGCGATAGCGTACAGAAATTATCTCTTTATAAAATATGCCATTGGTATAGAAGACAAGGATCAACTTCGACGTACTGTAATATCACGTTAGGTAGCTTAAACGCCTGTATGTGTTCATCATCGTATTAAGCAATTTTCCGCATCCGTAGTCTCTAGAGGGCAGGATTCAAAAAACTTTGGACATAATATAGAAGTTTACAATCCTTCTCGCTTGTTGATCTGCAAGTAGAAGTTATATACCAAGAGCGCCGCGTAGATGTTAAGACCTGAAAATGATAATTAATAATTACCTATTTATTAATTTCTACAACTTTATATTATTTCATAAAAAAATATAATTATCCACCGGAAGCGGTGTTCATCGAAGATTACTTGGTCTCGCTACTCTGTTTATGTCTTCGACGGCCTCCCTGGCGCAGCAGCTAGCGTCCTGTGCTTGGGGTCCTGGGTTCATCTCAAAAGTTAGAGTCAACCCAAGCTCTAGAAGTTGGCAATATTGTACCCCCGTGCCTCTGGGCTTGCGCCTTTCCCTTGCACTCCCGTTCATTATAATTGTAGATACTTACAGCATCGACGGCTTATCTCTAGAGTTTATTTCTTCAATTACATTATTTTTTATACATAATCTTTTTTTTCATGTCCGTCTGTCCGTCTGTCCGTCTGTCCGTCTGTCCGTCTGTCACAGCCGATTTACTCGGAAACTATAAGTACTACAGTGATGAAATTTGATGGGAATATGTGTTGTATGAACGCTACAAAATATACACTAAATAGTAAAAAAAGAATTGGGGGTGGGGCCCCCATACATGTAACTGAGGATGAAATTTTTTTTTTTCGATGTACATACCCGTGTGGGGTTCAATGGAAAGGTCTTTTAAATGATATAAAGTTTTCTAAAAAACATTTTTCTTAAAGTGAACGGTTTTTGAGATATCAGCTCTCAAAGTCGTAAAAAGTATGTCCCCCCCCTCTATTTTATAACTACGGGGTATAAATTCTAAAAAAAATAGGTGATGCATGCTAATTAACTCTTTCAACGATTTTTGGTTGATCAAGTATCTCTTATAGTTTTTGAGATAGGTTGATTTAACTGTAATTTTGGTTAAGTTATTGTGCTTACACTGAAAACGATGGCTATAGGCCAAGGCTCTACAATCGCACCTGATGGAAAGTGACAATGACGTCTAGGATGATACGCGTTTGCCTAGAAGATGCCTATTCACTCTTGCCTTAAAGATGTCCAGATTATAGTGGTCAGGAAAAACAGACATGGCTTGGCAGGGAGTGGAAGTATGATAAATGTGGAAGCGAATCGCTTCGTACGGGCAGGGGCAAATCTACCACTTAATTAAAGCTCGCTCTGCCGTGGTAATAGCCGGTAGCAGCTAAGTATTTACCTTTAAGGAAGAGCGCTGTGATTATAGTGAAAGGGTGGAAGTCTAAGACGTGCAGGAAGAACATGAAGCTCGACAGCAGAAAGACCACGGCCCATGCGATACCATAAAACTTGATGACGCCAGCTTGCTCCTGGGAACAAGTTAATAAAAAAATTTAATAAATTGAGACAACATCACATACTTGTCACGGTCCCAAACTAAGGTCCTGAACTAATCTTACAATCCTGAATTTTTTGGACGGGGCATGAAAAGCAGCAGGCTTTCGGGGTTAGGGTGACAGACTCAATAGGTAAGTACTTAGTTTGTTCTTTTGTGCCTGTCAACCTCATAATTAAATTTCACGGCCGCTTACCTTCTTCAGGCGGAGTGAGGTCATATTGATTGTATACAATATAAAAATAAAGGTTTTCATTTGTGCTATGGAAACTTAAAACGACGAAGGAACCACAAACACCTTGATCCAACATAAATATGTGTTTCATCAATAAATATTTGTGTGGTGCGGGAATTGAACCCGCGACCCTTACTACGGGTCGTCAACAAGTTTCTATGAAAGTAATTCACATATCGAAGAAGCATTTACAAAAAAATCTTCGACTTACCAAAGGTATTCAGTAGTTCTGCTCATTATTCAAAATAAAAATCACTACCTTCACTACTCCGTAGATAAACAGCAGGTCCAGGAAGAACTTGGCGACGTACATAAGGACCAGCAGGATGCTGATGACGTAGAGCCCGTGGGCTTCGGCCTCCACGTCAGGGTCCAGCTCCACCACTTGGCTGTTCTGCAGCTCGCCGAAGGACGACGCTGTTACTATCATGGTCACTAACATTATGAATGACAGCACCTGGAAATGAAGTATTTTGTACCAACTGACAAGTGTATTTCAATTTATCTGTGAATTGTGTTATACAAGGCTTTTGGAACATCACATAAAAATAATTCAACTTTTGTAATATTAAGACAGTCACGTGACTTGATAATTTGTATGGGGAGACGAAAAAGTTTTCGACGAATTTCCGAAAGTCGTAGAACAAAACGTTGTTCAGAACGGTTGGTGGAAAATGTGATTGATTGATGGAAATGTCTACAGATACACTCAGTATCTATGTATTAAGTACTTTTTCTTTTAAATATGAGAATAAGTCCTGATAAAAATTGATGGATTTAAATATTCTTCACCTTTACCAAACCGCGGTCACTATATGGCGCCCAACGTGGGGCCGTTAGAGGCACCTGAGAGGAAAAATGGTTGCCTGCTTGTGCTATTTGGTCAACACACTGGAGTGCAATATTATTGGTTTATATTGTAGTATAGTAACCTGATGGCGTATAATGAAGCCGTCCCGTAACGAATATACCTATTGCATTAAACTCCGATCAAGAGACCTATTTTTGAATTGACGTGTCACTAAAAAATGTGTGACTCGCATGATTTTTGGCATCCCGCATTTTAGAATCATTCGAAAACGAGAGTTTTGCAACGAGTGGTATAAATCCACTCGATGCAAGACCGCAAGTGGACGCATTTACGGTCAACGTGGAAACGAGTTAAAACCACTATACTTTGAACAAGCTTGGCAATACCTATCCCTTAGGCGAGTGAATTCAAAAATAGGAAAATTTGAATCATGCGACTTACGAAGGACCGACGTGACTTGCAAAACGAGTAGTTTTGTTCGGACGAAGCGAAAATTCAAAAATAGGGTCTCCCGAGCCTTTCAGATTATCTGTCTCGTTGGGGGTGTCCTCCCCCTCCCTCCTTTCACTATGAATCGGTACAAGCCTATATTTAATCATGATAGATTATAAATAAATGGTTAAGAGGGCAAATCTTACCGCATTGACAACTCCCATTATGGTGGTCCCAGTTTTGAGGTCGAAAACAAAACAGCATGTTGTTAGTTGTGGCACGCCCATTGCGTCTGAAATCACAAGAATGTACAGACGTAGTCACTCGTACTTCTTCTCAGTTTACTTAGTTCACTAACCTAAATTTTGAACTCAGATACCTCATTTCACCTTTTATTAGACTTAAGTAATAGTATTTTCAAACAGGTAATTCCGGTGAGTACCCAACCCTTGGCACATTAAGATCGTAAAACCATGTCATTGAGTTAGGTGACTAATAAAAAAACTAGATTCGTATATTAAAGTTCACTTTAGAAAAATGTTTTTTAGAAAACTTATATCATTTTAAAAGACCTTTCCATTGATACCCCACACGGGTATGTACATCGAAAAAAAAATTTCATCCCCTCAGTTACATGTATGGGGGCCCCACCCCCAATTCTTTTTTACTATTTAGTGTCATATTTTTGTAGCGGTTCATACAACACATATTCCCATCAAATTTCATCACTGTAGTACTTATAGTTTCCGAAGTAAATCGGCTGTGACAGACGGACAGACGGACAGACGGACAGACGGACAGACGGACATGACGAAACTATAAGGGTTCCGTTTTTTGCCATTTTGGCCTACGGAACCCTAAAAAAGGATCTTCTCACTCGGGAATCGAACCCAGTTTTAAAAGATCAAACTGAAGCTACGAATTTAAAAGAAAGATACAATTTCAAACTGAAGCTTTATAAGATAGGTCTCTGAAAAACTTCAGATTTCTTTGATGGAGACCTTTGCCCTGCAGTCAGGTAAGGGGAAATCTCGCCCGTGAACTTCATGATTTCTGGCCACTTACTGTTCTAACCTAACCTAACCAATATTTTTGTGATGATAATACTGACTAAACCCTACCCTACTATACTCTATTAAACGAAAAATATTGGTGAAGGTAGGTTAGTGCAGTGATGTGCAAAAAAATCAAGAAATTCTCGGGCGAGTTTTTAGGCTCATACTTTATTCTACTTTATTACTTACATACCTGAGTCGTATTCCGATAGTGTATAGGCAAAGTAGATGTACTAATCCAAGGTAATAATCCGAAAACCACTGGTTGAAGCGCCTGTGTTACGGTTTCGCACGTCCTGTTGATCCAGAGCGTGTCGGCTCCGATGTTACGGACGCGTCAAAGAGTATGTGAAGGCAGCAAATGAAGGACAACGACGGGTCCCAAGAACAAAATCGTATTCTATGTTTTTACTTAGCAGATACGATTTTGTTCATTGGGACCCGTACATTCTAGTTTTGGTAACCCCAACGCAAAAACAACGAGGTGTTATAAGTTGAAGGTGTCTGTCTCTGGCATCGTAGCTCCCGAACCGATTTGGTTTTGTTTTTTGTTTAAAAGTATAACAGTCGGGAGTGTTCTTAGCTAAATTCGAAGGCCGCCAACTTAAGAACCACAAACTGATAAATTTCATATTTTCACTCTTGATTCTCATAATAGGTATGCTTAGGTATCATATGAAAGGGCTTGAGTAGTAGACTGCATAGGTACCTACATTGCATTATGACGACTTGTCGGAGGTTTATAAATTTTCAATTTTATATTTTTCTTACAAAGCTCGCTAGGGTTGCTTACGGGTAAAAGACGTTGTCAGAATATTCAATACCACTTAGTAAGCACAGTCACACACAGAATTAATTTAGTAAGCACAGTCACACACAGAATTAATTTAGTACCTAAGCACAGTCATATACAGAATGTTTCTAATTCAAGTTAATTTTTTTGTTAAACACCCCGCATTTTTTATCTAATGGTAAACCGATAAAGTTAAAATATTTTTACCGTCACGACCTTTCTTCGGCTCTCTACTCTTTGCCAGTCCATAGAAATGAAAATCGATAAAGCTCGTTGTAGGAAGCGTGTTAATGCTGTCGTCTCCCTCACTCGCTAGGAAGATAATGGAAATAAAAGGATGTGCCGGTGTAGGTCCACTGACAGATAGGAAAACGCTTTCTGTGAAAAACGAAAGTACTTATACTCTGATTCATAATCATGTAAAGTAAACTGACAGATGTCAATGTGTCATCCCATACATTATCACTCAATTTGACACATGAAAAATGTCAAAATGCATTTCCATCTGTCAGTTTACTTTACATGATTAAGAATCAGAGTATAGGTTAGTACTAACGTAACGTTTTATGGTAACATTAACACGTTAATGGCTCGCCCTCACTTTGTTTCGATATATTAGTTCCACTCTGTATCAAAAGATGGCGCTGGACGTTGATTGCATCGCGGTAGTGTTTCGCCTTTGCGGTTTGTTTAAGATTTGTCGATGTCTCCAGAATGTATCTCTTTATAAAGAGTAAGTAGGTATATGGGTAGGTATTTTATATAAAAAAAAATTTCTATTCACTAAAGAATACATTATCTGACTGAGATAGGTAGCTTAGCACTGTGTTAAGATATCAGAACAACAGTGATTACAAATTATACATATATAACTCTTTTTTGTAAATCACATACTTATGAATACATAGAAAAAACCGATTAATACAATACAGACATGTTCATGACACAACTGTTTGTACTGGGGGGATCGAAATGCAAACCTTGGCATAGCGGATTCTATCATAGCCACTGAACAAGCCGAGTATAAAAACAAAGTTAGCTATTTTAAAAGAAAATTACCCGCTATTTCTAATTAAAGTATTGGATGTAGGTAGGTTTAGGCACGAGTTTAAGAACTGTTGACGAGATTGCATCAACCATCATCATCACACTTCTTCATAACATCGCAGGTGACTGTACATATGTATAAATGCCCTCTTATAATAAATATCTATATAAATAATAAACATACGTACTTAAATGTAGAGGATAAAATATTTATTCACTTCATCTATAAATATATATCTACATATTCATTGAGTACGTACATGAGTATTTTTAGTTAACTTCCTACAATATAATAAGTAACATAACATACATTATGCAACTGAGAGACCACAAAAATTATACTACTTAGTTATAATAATGGTAAAAGTTAAATTGAGTTCAAGGTCTATCCACGAAATACATTCACAAAATAAAGAATGCCAACAAGAAAATATAATTTTGGTTTTGAGATTGCCATTACAAAAAATGAATAAACAATATTTGTATTAACGTCGTAAGACCCAAAAGGCATAAAACAAACTGTTTTTACATTGTCACTGCTGTCTGGGCCTTTCGCGACTTGAAGACAATTTTCCTTAAAATTCCAAACATTATTAAAATAATAGTATAAAAAAACTTGAGGAATTTTGACAGGTTGGGGTAACCTGATATGTGGCTGTCTGTACATGCTACCAACTACAAATCACCAAGCTTACAGTTCTTCTCTATCGATGATTTGCTCGTAGTAACTGTATGTCAGGAGCACAGTGTAGATGCCAGGGCCTGACAATAAAGAATAAAATAATTATGAATCTATATTGGTATACTGCATATTTATAAAGATACTAGTGGCCCGCCCTCACTTCGCTTCGGGACCGTAATTCAGAAATGAACCAATAGATGGCGCTGTGCTCAATTACTTCGCGCAAGCGTTTCGTTCTTTCGGTTTACCTATAAGCCTTGTCGTTGTCTATAGAAGTTATCTCTTTATAAATAGTATAGATAACTGCGGACACCGAAAGGTAGACCGAAAATACGAAACACTAGCGCCATCTATACTTCATAATTTCATTCATCGATTTCTTTGCACTGCTTACCCCATTACCAACACGCTACTTTCTTTCCTCTACCTAAAAGTTGTCTGGAAGAGATCGCTACAGGCGATGAGACCGCCTTTGTACTGTTTACTGCTGTTGTTTCATTCATGTAGGTATTATAATTTTGTGCAATAAAAATTTATCTATCATCTATTGGTTCGGTTTGAAACTACTCTCCCGAAGAGAACGCACCCATGGAAAATGTTCCGAGGAGTTATTCGGATTGATTCCTGCCGCTCAATTTACCATATCTCTGTAACAGTTGTAATTTGTTTTGTGTGAGCAATAATAAATAAAAATAAAATTAAATAAAATTCCGTTATCGTTCTACTCAACAACAGTTCCAACCCCTTCATTTTGATAGTAAGCAGTTCTTCAACTGTGCGTTTCTAAAGAAACTTTCTTATTATTACTTTAAAACTATGGAATTAACTATATCGTCTTCGGTATTTGTAAACTGAACCGATCGCTTCCTCTGAAGAGCAAAATACGATCCTATGTATATTAAAATATTGCAAATCGGACTTTATTCTTTGGAGCAGAAAGTCCGATCTCCAATATTAAAATATTGCAAATCGGACTTCTTTGGAACAGTACCTTTACGACTTGCAATACCTTTTTAGAAGTTCAGCGGCGCACTCTGCTGCCTCGATAATAGCTTACCGTCAGGTGATACGTCAGCTCGTCTGCCCCCTTTCTGTATCATACAAAAGTACAGTGGCCAGCACATCAAGTTACTACAATCTGTCAAATTTCCTTAGTTGATATTGAACCAAACACGTTTGACATAAAAGTGAGGTTTGATTGAAGAAATTTGACAGGTTGTAGTAACTTGATGTGCAGGCCACTGTACCATGGATAAATAATATAGGGAATAGTTACCCATAAAGGAGACCATGTACGACGCACTGGGGACTGGAAGCTCGAATAAACTTAAGATGATAGTGATGATGGCAGATACGAAGAACCCAAACCACACGATGACGTAATAGTAAATGATGCCGGCGCGCTCCTGCAATAGCCAATAAGGTATTTATTTAGGTAAGTACGAAACAGCGGTTATGATCTTGAGTGCGCAGAAACCAATTTTCATAGAAAGTCTTCTTTTTTACAAGTGCGCAAAATAACGGTAATCACCATACTTTCGTGCCCTCAGCTGTAAGGACATTTTATTTTACTTTATATACCTACCTACGTTAATCAATTACACATCACATCAAATTACTTCGATTCTTTTGAGCTTTTGCATGAAGGCGTTCTTTCACTTTAAATTTCCTATTAGCGTTGTAATGATTTACTGTTTGTAAAATATATTTTTTTAATGTGATTGTAAGTAGCAGACGAGCAGGCGGATCACCTGATGGTAGCAATGGGGTATGGGAACTAATTTTTAGGTATCTTTTTTATATTTTATTTCAATACCTTTTACTATTTCAAGTAATCAATTTGAATATTTTTGTAATCAAGACAGTAGTTATGTTTTAATTAATTTTTAAACATTTTAAATTCAAGCGTATTTGTGACGTCACAAGTGCGCTACACCATATTAATAGTGTTACCACGTGCTTTTTTCCCCAAATCGTGGCAAATAAATTATATGTAAAATGTTACTTGTGGGCAAAATCCCTTTTAATCGGGGGAATTTTACATCACTGTCTGACAACATTCCGGCAAAACAAAAAACAGAGAGGTATCTCTAATCAATTTTATATCACCTTTCAAATAAATGTCAACTGGTTGGTAAGGTTTTATTGTATTACAACTAGCGCCACTTCCGATAGACTAAGTGTCAATCACAGTAGATGTCGCTTAATGTAGCATTTATTTTATCTTGTTAGTGCAGTATGTCTGAAAATTCTGCTGACCTTGGGTCAGATGAAGGTCAAAACGCCGATTTATTGAAATAGCATTGATCTTATGCTTTTAAATTTTTAAAAGCAATAAAATATGGTATGAAAGACAAATGCCTCGAAATGGTTTTCGATTTAGGACATGTTTGGTTTTTTTTCCCATACCCCATTGCCGCCGCTCATGGACACCTTGCAACACCAGTGGAGTTACAAGTGCGCTGCCAACCTTTTATCCCCTTTCCCCCGGGTGAGCCTCCGGTACCCTCACTCACTCGGCGAAACACAGCACAGGGGCTGCTTCACGCCGGTTTTCTGTGAGACTGTGGTATCACTCCGGTCGAGCCGGCCGGCCGATTCATGCCGAAGCGTGGCTCTCCCACAGTTACCTATTACAATACAGAAAAATACTAACCCTCCGAACGCCGTAGATAAAGAGCACATCCATTCCGAACTTAAACAGCATTATGAGGCAAAGTATGAGGCAGAATATACTAACCCTCCGAACGCCGTAGATAAAGAGCACATCCATTCCGAACTTAAACAGCATTATGAGGCAAAGTATGAGGCAGAATATACATATCCCAAAATTTTGAGCAGTGCGAAGTGCCGGGTCGTCGATTATCTTCCCGAACAGTATCACCGTCAAAATTATCACTCCCAATGTTAAAAAGAAAGACGTCACCTGCAATGGAGACAACATGTTAGTGCCGCATACATGGGCGTATAGCTGGAGGCACGAAAGTATAGCGATGACCGTTATTTTGCGCACTTGTAAAAAAGAAGACTTTCTATCAAAATTGGTTTCTGCGCACTCAAGGTCATAACTACACTTTCTTGCCTCGGACTGTACCTACATGTATATAGATACGACTCGCTTATATCTTACCGACCCCTGAACACTGATATCCTTACCACATGGTAAACTCCAATTATAGTAAGTCCCGTTTTGAGGTCCAAGCAACAACAGCATCTTTGAAATCTCAACAGGCTTGGCAGTGGTGGCAAACCCATTTTACCTGTAATAAAAATATTTAAGTAGGTATTATTTCACCGTATTTTACAAAAACAAAAAACTTTCGTTCCTACACTATGATAAGTTACTGGGTCCCCACCGCGATCACGAAATAATTTTTTTTAGATAGGTTGATACTTAATGTACCTACATTGAAAACTCTACATAAAAATCTTTATTGTTATAAGTGCCTTAACTACAACGGGCACCATATACTCGTACTTCGATACCATAAGCTGCTTAAGCACCACAGATGAATACATTTATTTATTATTTACCCGCGACTTAGTCCGCGGGGAATAGTAAATTTTCAACCCCCCCCCCCCCCCCCCCTTTAAACTCCTTACGGTGGTTGTAAGTTTTCGCAATAAAAAGAAGGAGACCACCGCGTCGACGCCTACCGCGCGCTCAAGGCAAACAACCTCAACCAGAAAACTATAACGTAGCTGCTAGTATTCATCACACGAATGTTTGTCCAGGATCGAACCCACGACGTTTGGCGTATGAGGCAGGGTCATTTCCAAATGCGCCATCCGGCCATAGCGCGCGGCGAGCCGGCGGTGTACAGATACAATTTCTACCTACTTACCAAGTGTAAACAATATATGATTTATTATGTAACGTATAAAGGTACGAATATTACATTTAAAAAAGATTAATATTATTTATTTATGTACCTACCTATTGATTCACTACAATTATTTAGAAATGCATTAGGCACATGACATAAATGTGCCTGCAAAAAAAACAAAGCAATGCAGGCGTTGTTAGCGTAAATAATCTATTACGCTAAAACAATAAAATTAAGGGTATAGGTCTAATCATAGAAATGAAGTCATCACTAATGGGATTTGGCTTAATCAGTAAGCTTGATTACAATGATTAGTGATTACAAACCAAAGATGTTCGAAACGTACTTTACCCGGTAATCGATCCTACGAAGGGTCCTCGGAATGATGGATTAAGTATTTATCTAATGTAAACGATGAGGGTGTTTGTGTGTAGCGCGAAGAATAATAGGTACCTACACTTGCCAGAGATACACAGACTTTTTAGTTTCGTCATGTCTGTCCGTCTGTCTGTCTGTCCTGGCTCGTTCTCCGCCGTTTCTGCACCGATTGCCACGAAAGAGAGAGACGTATACCTACTGATAATCCAAGAATTGGATTTTTCGCCTTGTTGTTGTCTATAGAAGTTATCTCTTTATAAATAGTAAGTATAGATGATGGTTCTACCTTTTTTTTTATTAATGGCTTTTTCTGCGTGTTGGTTTCGACAACTTTGCCAATGTTAAGTGATTAAAGAGGCACGTTACTTGTCGAAATTGGACGATGATGTGAGTTGTTTTCCCCATAGTCAAGTGAAATAATTGACATAATGTGGGGATTCAATAAACCAAGTCAAAGTCACGGTCACTCTATAAAACCCCGGTGTTAACCGTTTTATAGACCAACGGATTGTGTCGAGAGTATTTTTAAGAAAATCGCGAGTTTATGAATTTATTAGGTCAAAGCAAGTTGTTCACGTGACAACTCACTCGACGCACAGTCAAGATACAATTTAACTATTCTTTTATTAACATCATTTTGCGGCATTTCACTGCACGAAATATCACTAAAAAGACCTTTGAATTGCATCTGCCGATGCAATTTGAACCACAGAATCCAATAGAGAGACTCTGTACCGATTATATTTTCAGACTAAAAATATACGTCAACTGAACATCAATTATCATCACCGCAAAGTATAAATGTGGTATTATCTAAATAAAAAAACATAATTTACCTATTGTATTAGTAATAGTTACAGACCTGGTAACTATTTCGTGAATAAAAAGGACCTTTCCCATCTTGTAGAAAACATCTCCAACTTCATAGGAAATCCATCAGGCAAGCTGCACGCTTGTTTGCCACCAGCGTTGTGTAACAAATATCGAAAATGGCTTATACGTTACACACGGCGTCCGGTCTATTTACCCTTTAAAGACTTGATGACTATTCTTTTGTTTGAGACACAAATCACAATTTTTTCACTGCAGGGCGTAACTTGATGAATTAAGGTCGTAAAAGACGATTGCCCACCAAATTACTAAAATAGGAGACCTAAAGTACCTACCGAGACTCTACCAATAGGTTCATCACCTAACTACTTTTTTAAGAACAACGAGAAAACAAAAACTATAGCACAAATTACAAGCTATGTAGTAGGTAGGTACTTACCTGGTTTAGATAGTGGTAATATACAGGACTAAAGTCTGACAAAATTTTAAATAACTACAAGTTCAATCGTTCCGTGTCACTGTTTTATACGTTCTGTCTTATAGGTCCCGACTCCGGAACGTCGTCTGGATCATCTGAGTTATAAAGGACTTGCGAGCCTACGGAAATGTCAAAGAATAGGCAAGCGAAGGAGGAACACTCAAATCCTACTACTATTATAAAAGCGAAAGTTTGTATGGATGTATGGATGTTTGTTACTCTTTCACGTAAAAACTACTGAATGGATTTGAATGAAACTTTACCACAATATAGCTTATACATCAGAATAACACATAGGCTACAATTTTTAAAAATATATTGTGTGGATTGTTCAAAATATGACGGTAAGTGTCAATAATTAACTCCACGCGTACGAAGTCGCGGGCGGCCGCTAGTAGGTAATATATTTTTTGGCTTTGCAGTCGTTGAAAATATTTTCTGTGCAATGGAGTAGGCATAGTACCTAGGGTGTACACAGTACAAGTGAGGTCCAAAAGTCATAGAACAAATCACACTATTATAATAAACTTTCCGACGTATTTCCAAAAGTCGTGGAATAGTAATTAAGTAGTTACGATTAAAGTAATCTGTGGATTGCAATAATACCTAACTTAAGTTCTCATTTCGCCGCACTTCTACCCTTTCTGATTGACCTAAAGGTTGACTGGTAGAGAATGCCTCTTAGCATTACATTGTTTCTTTTTAACGTTTTGTTGTTCAGAATGGTTGGTAGAAGACGTTAATTTTAACCACGTCCCGTACCTCGTACTTACGAAGGGTGTATGGGGTCATTTAACAAAAATCTATATTATAGCCCTAATTGAAATCGAACATTTCGATAACTCCAACATAAACGGTGGTAGCACTTTTGAAGGTAAAATTCGATTTTGTACCTACCTACCTATTTATTAATTCTTGATTTGCATCTCTATTGGACTCGAGCTCCTATATCTATTACAAGTGGGGACAGTAGTTCCACTGTCTACCAATAGATGGCGCTAGGCGTTGATTGCATCTGCGCTAGTATTTCGCTTTTGATATTGGTTGATGATGATGATGAATGATACAGAAGATATACACTTAACGTGTGGGCACATACAAAAATGACCTATCTGCCCATGACCTTACCTTCATTTTCTACTCTTTGCCGCTCCGAAGGCGCCGAAATGTCTAGTCAAGGAAGTCAATAAGCCGGTTCTCGTCTGAAAGTATATCTTAGAAGAAAGCCTGCTTAAGTCAGACAGCAGACAAAGGTCACCAAATGTCTTGTGGCTAAACAGTTCTTATCTGCGTTGCATTATAATTATTATTGTAGACATTTAATTCAGGTTAATTCCCGTCCATAAAAATAATAGTCTTGTGGCTATTATAAAAGCAATTTGATAAAGCTACCATCAAAATTTACTAGACCAATTAATGGAAAAATGGTCCAAGACACGCCATTTCTTTTTAGGTTCGCCTTATGAAGACGTCCTGCTAGCTACCAATGCGTAATGATTTTGGTCCACCTCTCCGGGTGTATATTACAAACGTGGGCGGCCCAGGCTGATTATTATGAGCCTAGCGGATTATTTCGATCATATTCCTGGCTAAGTTGAAAAAAAAAACCTTAAATAAACTTAAATTCCAGCACTAAAAAACTATCGGGGCAGAAGTCCCTAGTAACTAAGTCCTAACATTCTAATAAAAATAATTTATTTATTATTATAATGTATGATGAACCTACTTAATTAATATCCTGATGAAGGCATTAATTATTTCTTGTCGACTGAGGAGAGTATTAATATGAATACCGCTATTTTAGCTCTGTCCCTATATTTATAAAGAGATAACTTCTTTGGACAACGACAAGGCTTATAGGTAAACCGAAAACACGAAACGCTTGCGCGATGTAATTGGACACGGCGACATCTATCGGTTCATTTCTGAATTATGGTCCCGAAGCGAGGTGAGGGCGGGCCACAAGTAATAAATAAAAATATTAATAAATTCATACATCATCGAGACCGTCTCGGTTCAAGCAAATTGTGTCAAAGATATCAGACAACAGAGGTATTACAAATATTATACTTAAATATCTTAAATACATTAATTGCACCCAGCCACTGAACAAACACAAGTGTTCATCAGAGATGTGACTTATCTTAGATAAAAGTACCTATCTGAAATACAGATACAAGATACAAAATACGTGCATCTACGGTAGCCAGCACATCAAGTTACTACAATCTGTCAAATTTCTTCAATCGAACCTCATTTGAAATACTTTTTGTATTTTTTATTTTGTATTTTATATTTAGATACATGTTCCTGGTATCTTAGTATTTTGAAGAGACTTTATTCCCGAAGATACCTTTTCTAAAATTTTCCGAACGTAACTGAGCGAGGCGCGATGTTACATTTTGTTGCTATTACCGGAAATGAAATGACAGATGGCGACACTATCTTTCTACAAATGTCACCGCCTAAGATGTCCCACCCTTAGGTCCCACACGTCCCACAGGGTCCCACCGTCACTCCTGTCACCTGTCACTCATTCAGTATTTTTTTCATATCGCGGGCTTCAAACCATAAGGGCGTATAAACATTACCCCTACTTTTTAGTAGACGTAAGAAACTGAATAACTTTTTTATCAATGTTCCTACACATTTAATTTTTTTCATTGGACCGACAATCTGGTGAAGGTCGCGGGAGTCCCTTGGATGCGGGTAGCACAGGACCGATCTGTGTGGAGAACTTTGGGGGAGGCCTATGTCCAGCTGTGGACGTCTTTTGGCTGAAATGATGATGATGATGATGATGAAGTATAGATAGGTTTTACTTACAAGGTGCGTCTGTGTCATCTCGTCCATTATATTCACGTCTTCTACCAAATATTCTGAACAACATTTAATTTTGTTCTACGACTTTCGGGAATTAGCATAAAAAAAAATATTTCGTTCATACATAGTCAGAAACTTTTTTTTACTTATTATCAAAATTCGTAGACCAAATAGTATTCAAGATAATTTGTCACAATACTCGTATGTGGTTAAAGGGATGTTCACAGATACACTATCTAGGCGTAACTCTAGCGTAATGAAATCAATGCCTAGCGCTATTAAGTATATCTATTTGAAAAAGTGGAACTAAGTAGGTAAAATGTCTCGAAACGAGCGGCATCATAGGCCACTACTGCCACAGTAAGTAATAGAACGACCGTCGTTTAATTTTAATTGCCATCTATGCTAGCACAATGTTTGCATTTTTTGTGAGTTGGGCGCTTGTTACTCCGTCGTAGTTTCATTGCTAGCACATTTTTTGTGAATTTGGGGCGCTAAGTTACTTTAGGCGCAGCTCGCAGGTAGTTGAAGCTATAAGTCAAGATCACCAAATGGCGGACTGACACACGTTGTGCGGACTTTCTTGAGCACCCGGCGTTGGGGATCATCTATACATATAATAAAAATGTAAAAAAGCTGTGTCTGTACATTGAAGATATTTATCCCAAAACAACTTAGGACGACTAAAAAACAGTAACAGAACATGAATCAATGATTTTTTAAATTTTTGTCTGTCTGTTTATCTGTTTGTCTGTTTGTCTGTTTGTCTGTTTGTCTGTTTATCTGTTTGTCTGTTTGTCTGTTTGTTCGCGCTAATCTCGGAAACTACTCAAGCAATTCGAATGAAACTTTTTTTATTGTATAGCTGTAATATCAGGGCAACTTATAGGGTATATTTATTTGGAAGGACCAGGTTACTTGATGTAGAACCACAACAGCCCAGCTAAACTATAAGAGGTAGGTCAATGGCACCTTAACAAAAGTTGTTTAGATTGATGAGCATTTTATGATGACATGAAAAAAATCAAAGATCATGGAACACCTGGTGTGGAACTCTAAGAGCCCAGCTACACCATAGCAAATATGGGATGAAATGGAATGCAAAATTATCAAATGTGATAAGCATTTTTAGATGAGATCCGATAAAGAAGGATATTTCGAACTTAAAGGGGGTTCCAAGTTTGGTGATGGGACTACGTGATTCATTGGCCCAATCTACTATTTAGATAATCATCTTTAAGTCAAGAGTCCTAAAGTTCACGCAAACGAAGTTGCGGGCGGCCACTAGTCTTAAATGGACATGAAAAATATAAAGACCACCAACCGAAAGGTATTTCGTTACGGCCAATCTTTACGATCAGCCACGTACGCAGGATATAATATTAACCAATAGTCAAGCGGGTGCGCAAACACAGCGCACCCTTATTCAAACAAAGAAATAACTCAAAATTTCACATTTGTGGGAAAACGCATTTGAAGTTTGACACCTCCGCTTAGTGTACTTCAAAATTAAATAAAAAATAAACTAATAACAATAGCCTTGTTTTAAAATAGGTATGAATAGTTTAAAACATATAGAAATTAATTTGTATGGAGATCATAGTTATTTATAAAAGGAAGGTATTTATTTATATTGTTGAAAAAAAAGTTCGTACTTATTTCACTTTTTGATAAAATATTAATTTAATTCCTTCAAAATGGTACGATGCAAGTCAGAATGTTGCTGTTTTTTATTGTTATAATTTAAAAGGTTTCATCTTTTTTTACTTTTATTCCAGTATAAGATAAAATTAAGTGTAACACAAAGACTTAAATTTATATAAAAAGGTGCATTTTCCCCCCAATTGGGCCTGCGGTGCCCTCACTTACTCGACGAAACACAGCGCAGGCGCTGCTTCACGCCGGTATTATGTGAGACCGTGGTATCACTCCGGTCGAGCCGGCCCTTTCATGCCGAATTACGTTCTGCGCTGCGTTATTTTGCGCGTTATTTGTTATGTCGACGACGCACTGGTGACAGTCCGAGTTTTGAACTTCGGGGTGCTACAGTACTGTCCACTGCTGCTAGGCGCGGATCCAGACCTCAAAAATGGTTGTGGGCATCTAGGGATTTTCTGACTAGTGGAAGGGGGGTTCTAGCGGCTCGTTCCCCCCCAGCCACGCCAATGATTGTAGGCATCCAAGGATTTTCCGACTTGGGGTATCGTCGAAGGGGGGTCCTAGCGGCTCGTCCCCCCCCTAGGTACGCCCATAGTTGTGGATACAACCTCCCCCGCCAATCCCCCTCTCCCTCTCTTAGAATCTCTTAGAATGCTGATCCTAAGTTGATAGAAGAAAGTGCAAAGTCTCAAGTAAATTTAATGGCTGTGGGCATGCCCACAGTGCCCACAATGGTGGATCCGCGCTTGACTGCTCTGGCAGAGGTTGTGTCAAGGGGTACACTTCACAAGTCCGAGGCAATCTGGTTTCTCAGTCCTGGGAAAAAGTCCTCCTGGATTCACCATTGTGGTGGGTGGGACTACCATCCCAGTTGGAGCTACCCTTAAGTACTTGATACTCGTGGTTGACAGCAGATGGGAGTTTACCGGGCACCGGCAACGGCTGGTCCCGAGATTAGTTGGCGCTGCGGGGGCTCTTAGTCGGCTGTTGCCCAACCTAAGAGCAAAGTGCTCAAATTCGCAGTGAATGGTGCCGGGTGTTTGTGGTTCCTTCGTTGTTTCTGGTTTCCATAGTACAAGGGAAAACCTTAGTTTAGGACCAGCAGGGCAATGTATGTGATATTGTTTCAATTTATTTATTCATTTTTATTTATTCTCCGCTGGACGCAGTAGTGCGGTAGTAAAGAGCTGCTCAGGACACGGCACTAAGTGAATGGCGCGCCTAAACTAGTTCGACACCCAAGGTTCTGAATCACGACGTCGGATTCTGGAGCCGGTCTGGCCCATCTTAGACAGATGGATTCGAAGAAAGTGGGGTGGATCGATGAGCTATCTGTTGACACAGATCCTCTCATGACATGGCTAAGTTGGAAGGTATCTATGCATCGTTGCCGGTGCAGATGTGTACGACTGTGCGGAAGATACCGCACAGCACCACAATGGCGGAATGCCTGCGTGGGATGAATCAAGGACAACATTAACCGCCCTTGGAGATCGGAACCTCTTATTGCCGCCCCGTCCTAGAGAAGATGGTCACTATTGGAAAGTGCTTTGGAGTTCTGTTTCATTTCATTTAATAAAATATGCCATCATCTTACACCACGTAAAAGGATTGACTACCCAGATAACAATTTAAACTTGAAACTGACTTGCGATAGGTTCGATGTATCAGACATGAGCTTTGTCTCAAATTTGCCGTGGCAAGTGTATAAACATTGAGGCAAGGTTAAATCAAACTTTTCTAGTTCCGAAGCGACAAACTTGCTAGAAATTTTTCTATAAAGTGTATGCACGTTTGACATAACAAACTTGCAATAAAGTTTTTTCTATTAAGTATATGCAAGTTTGACATGACAACCTTGCACTTATGTCTGCTTCTATAAATTATACAGGGTGTATTAGTGAACATTAACATCCCTTTAACCATGTGTTCTACCAACCAAAAAAGTTGTTGAACAAATGTTGCTCAAAATGGTTGATAGAACACGTGGTTAAAGGTTTGCCTTACCAAACTAGCAATAAATTGCATGTTTGGCATTAAATAAAACAACAAACATTCATAATATACATATCTATTTTTATTATTATGTTATTAAAACTTAATCATAACAATCACAGTGTTTCGTCGCCGCTATTGTGGCGTATTTTAATAGACAACATTGTAGGTAAATTTTCTTCAGTTTTCTTCATTTTTATTGAAAATTTTCATTTTCATAGAAATATATTTCCATGAAAACCGTAGTTTACTTACACTAAAGTAAAGTATACTTTTAGTTCAAATATTCATTACTAGATGTCGCTGTCCACCAATAGTAGCTGATTACTATAGAGTATTATCTAACTTATAAACTGGGTATAGACCCAGTTTATAAGTTAGATAATCTATGCTGTCTTATTTATATATATATATACTTATGATTGATTGATTGATTTAATTTCCAAGTACATTTTTCGATGTTGTCAATTCTCTTTATTTTGTCTTTCTGCTCTGAAACAAAAAGAAACAAGTTTTATTTCCACAGGTTAAGACATTATATTTACATTTTAATTATTGTATAAGTTTCTGTATGTACACACAAACTTATACAATAATTAAAATTAAAAGGAGTCCGGCGAAGTTCTATGTATTTTCAGTCTGCGGTTTAGAGGTCCCGTGCCTAGAAAAAAATTAATGATACTTAAAGAAGAACACTCAACTAAGAAAAAAGGAAATTGTTACCACTTTTCTAAAGATGGGATTATAAAGGTATAGGGCCGACAAAGTATAGTCGTTCAAGGGTCATACATAAGGTTTTCGGCAAATGTCGGAAAATCGTATTTTCTCACAAGTGTCAGTGACTCAGTGTTGATTGACATTTTCCCGTAGAAGAAAAAATATCGTACAACGCCCCCCTGTCAATGTTACTGAGTGGCCTTCAGTAGCGCTACCATGAGTTGACATCGAAAACTGACATAACGTAAACTATTGCTCTGTCTCTTTCAAATGCATCATAATGAAAGAGACAAAGCGATAGTTTTCGGTTAGCGAGGATAGTATTTCTGAGTATTTCAAACTTGCACTCGCACTACTAGATTTTGGGCTACTAGCGCACTTGTGACTCAACTGGTGTTGCAGGTGTCTATGGGTGGCGGCAATCGCTTACCATCAGGTGATCTGTCTGCTCGTCTGCTACCAATCGCATAAAAATAAAAAAAAACATGGTAGTGCTACTGATGCTTAACGTACTATAAATGGCACTCGATAAATTGATGAATGATCCTATGAATGATGGACTATGAATTTGTAAGCACGAGTATGAACTCGTGCTTACAAATTCATAGTCCGTCAGGCGCGCCTACCTTACATGTGCACTCAACGATTATTTATAAGTACATAATGTTGCATGTTTACATCAGCGTTATAAAGGTATGGTAAAACAAACTTCGGATGTGTAGGTATGACGTCATTTAATCAATTAAGTACATAACAAATTGACTAAAAAGGCTGCAGGAGGTGCTATATTACCCCGTCGACTTGCAAACCCCATATACCATAATATGCTCATGGTATGCGAACAGCAACCAACTGTTCGCTTACCTGCAACACAATAACATTATTACCCTAAAATAGCTTGTCGTCCTTGAATTGCTCTATCTACTACTATGTATGTATAGTATGACCTGCTGCCCGAATATCGAGATTTTATTCTGGCCCTTAAAACATATGGGTCAATACTATTAAATGCAGAGAGTATTTCACTATTGGCTTCTTCTTTCCATCGTCTCTGCACTTTCCTCGGAATAAACGGTGTCGTCTTTTTCGATCAAGCAAGACACAAAGAACAATGGACACATCGAAAC